>JAQGAF010003231.1:0-18451 GCA_034687865.1 Kryphioiulus occultus
ACCCCGTAGGAGTCATTACCACTCCGGGTGTGTGCCAGGTCCACAGCACCAATCGCTGCAGTTTCCCACCTGAGCTGAACGAGAATACAGCTTCGAAAATGCTGCTTGAATATCGACAAAAAATTACTTTTTAAAAAATGGCGAATTTAAGGGTCTGATATACGGATTATAATTTTTGGAGTCTACGTGCGAAATTTCCACAAAAAATCTTCGCCCCTAAAGAAATTACGGCTATTTTACACATTTTGTAATTTTGAATTCATTTTAAACCGCGCGCAGCGCCATCCAGCGCCAGGTTGGATAGTTTGAAAATCAAATAAGAGAATGTTTCATTAACGACGCTTACACCCAAGATACATCAAAGGAAAAACCAGATAATTAAAAAACCTGGTAGATTGTTTGTTTGTTTATGGAATTTTTAACGTTGGCCTATTTTCGCACCTATTAGGCCCATCACCAACTCCAGGGGGCAGACCGACCTGGTAGATAAACGACGTGGTAATTTCCCAGTGACGTCACGTTGGAAATTAAGACGGTGAACATACTGCATTGACGGTTTATGCAATGCATTGTGGGAGTAATCGAATTTATACAGGGTTTGTCGTGGTCCCATGAGTTGGAAATCGTACAACGATAACCAATGGTGAGAGATTTGTGAGGCCCTTCACAGTCAATAATACTGTCAATATTAACAATTACCGACAATGTCACTGATCGTGCAATATAGGCACAGTAGGCTACTGATTAAATGATGTTCCATTCCGAGTGCTACTCGTTGTGCATAAATAATTGGGAGTGTTATAGGAAAGAAAACGCAATGGCAACACGTTATACTGTACTCAAGCCTTACCAAACGAAAACCTAGGTTTATAACACAGAAAATGGCGGAAACCGTGATGACGTGTGTTGAGCGTGTTTCCCACTCGGTAAACACGGGTAACGTGTGTTGCAGTGTTGCCATTGCATTTTTTCCTATAACACTCACTATGATGAATTCCCTATGGCGCGGCACATCCTGTAACACTAGGAATGGAACATACTTTCAACAGTAACCTACTGTGCCTATTGCACGATCAGTAATATTGTCAGTCTTTGTTGATATTGACAGTACTATTGACTATGCAGGGCCTGCACAAATCTACAGCACATGCAATCACTACACACCCTGTATAAATTCGAGTGCTCCCACAATCCATTGCAAAAACCTTCAAATAACAACGTGACGTCACTGACGAGTATCCACGTTTATTTACCAGGTTTTTTAATTATCTCGTTTATCACGTTTTTCCTTGGTGTGTCTTGAGTATTACGGTGTTCCTGGAACACGGTTTTATTACCGAGTACAATGTATTTCATTACCGAGTGGGAAACACGCAGCAACACGTCATCACGGTTTCCGCGATTTTCTGGGTTATAAATTTGGCTTTTCGTTTGGTGTGTCTTGAGTATTACGTAGTTAACGGTTTTTAATTCCGAAGACACACCGAAGCTAAAACCGGATAATTTGAATAACGTGGTAATCTCGTTTTTCACAGATACACAGCAACATGTCATAGCGGATTTCGTCATTATTTAGGTTGTAATAATCAAGACACACCTAGGAAAAAAACGTGGTTAAGTAGAGGGTGACACGTATACATACTGTATGAGAAATATGCATATGTAATCTGGTTTTCCATTAACTAGTGTGAAACACACAGCCGTTACCCAGTTTCTATAAAACTAGATTTTAGTTCGGTATGTCCTCAGTTGTGTATTTCCCACTCGGTAATGGAAAACGAGATTACCACGTTTGTTAATTATCGCGTTTTAGCTTGGCGTCTTCAGCATAAGGGATTTTGTACCTTTTCGTGAGGAATTTTGAGCAAAAATAATGTTGAACAAAAATAATTTTGAGCATACAAGTTTGGCGCAAAAAAAACATTTTGTGGGCAATTTTTAAGAGCATCGAAAATGGAAAAAAATTAAATTCAATTTTAAAAAAGGAAAAAAGCTTGGGAAAAATTAAAATTGAAAATTACGAAAAAGGATATCATGTAGATGTTTGGACTGGACGTTAACTAATTCGAAGAAAAAATCGGATAAAAACTGACCATGGTCCACATTTATTGACGTACTCGAACGACTCGATAGAAAATTCCGACACGAAACACTCGTTTGCACACATCACGCTAATTAATTGGCTACTTTTGAAAACAAATTTCATGGAAATACAGGTTGGCGTCATTTACAGCAATTAACAAAAATCCCCGAATTTAAAGCGCGTAGACCGGCTATGGGGTGTCGCACGCTTGGACCACGTTAGGTGGCGCTGCTGGAAGTGGCGAAACCAACTACGTTAAAAATATTTCATTTGCATGAAAACCGACTGTGGGATTTTTCATCAGGGGATGTCCGTTTAAAATACATTTTCTTAACCTCTTATGTACATGTAAATGACGGGTGAAAAAGGTCGGAGCACGCGCCCGCCATGGAGAACATTTCGAAACGCACCTGTGCCTAAATTGAAATCCGCCTAATTATTTTATGTTGTAATCAAATAACGAATATTTTTCGCTTGTGAAAAATTACCACCATGAAAGTAATTTAACAGGGTGGTTTCTCAAATGGTTCGATTCTGAAATATTTAAAAACGCTCTTATTTTCTGCGAAATAAACAGGGAGACTGGCCGAGTCTTCAATAAATTTCCCTGACTTTTGCATGAAAATTCATAGACAATTTCAAACATTTTTCACGAGTTCAACATTTTTTCAAGAATTTTTGCGGTATACGCCTTAACATGTTTTCCAGAAACATTAAAAACGATGGGAACACCGGTGGTTGAAAACTTAACACAAATCTTAAATGCTACATTTTTTGTGAACTTATTCATCCATCGAATTTTTAAAAATCACTAATAATTACGGAAACGCGGAAGGAATTTTTTAGTTTGAAAAATTTAACCCATACTCGAATTTGATAAGGTGTATTTTGATGGCAGTTATTTTTTTTGAAAAGTTGTTTTGGTGGATTTTTCATAAGAAACATTAGGGAATACATGTATTAATGATGCTGGAAATCCTATAGACGAAATTAAAAATTTCAGAAATAATTTAATGTGCATTTTGATGGAAATTTTATTATTTTTATGTTATGTTGAAAACAAATTTACTAGAAATGAATTTTGGTAGAGTTTTCGTAAGAAATATAAGGGAATATTAATGATGATGGAAAAACCACAGGTGAGATTTTAAAAAAAAATTACCAGAAATAATACATTTAGGCGCATTTTGATGGCAACAATTTTTTTGACAAACCAGGATTGACAAATAATGGATTTTCATATCAAATATTAGGAAATACATGTCTATATGATGGTGGAAACCCCATAGGCGAAATACAAATATCAGAAATGATATTTGGATATCGCTGATATTATGACATTTTGATCGCAATTTTCTTTATGAAAAACCAGATAATAACCAATAATGATTGAACTGAAATGAAATACAATGATGGTTAATATCCTGTATGAGAAATTTTCAGAAAAGTATCACAATTAATTTATTGCTGTTCTGGGAGATTTCTTATCAATCAAATTCGTTCACTGGCGACAAGTTTCCAGAGCTCATACTAAATGAATTTCCCAGACTTTCCCTGGTTTTCTAGACGGCCAGTCACCCTGAGTTAGTTACAGCAAAGCTAGTTTCGAAATGTTAATCACTGCAAGTACTTGTACGATGTGTTTCTAAAACAACATGATTTTTGTTTTCGTAGTTTTGCCTATATGAAAATTGCTCAGGCTCAAAATTCGGAATGGAGTTTAAGGCCAGTGGCAATGGTGGGGGTGTGGTGGGGGTGGCACACGCGTGGAACCCAAACCGGAAGTGGTGGCGAAACCGGAAGTGCACCACCCTAAGAGTCGTAAAGTATTTACCCGTGTGTAACGGCGGTCAGTCTTCACATTTTCGTCCAAAATTTGAGAAAGTATGGCCAATCTTACGGGGGTCCATCTCCATTGTGCATGATGTCACGTCCGGAGTTCTACCATCACTCGACACTACATATTACTCGAAGTATGACAAGGCACGTCCATGGTCAGCTTGCACACAATCATCGCACGTCACCTACACCAAACGAATACTACGAAACACAAAAATAACGTGTCGGTGATTATTGATGAACAGCGATTTTCTGGATCCACAGCTTCCTCAAATGGCAATTTTGCGATTTTTTTTCCACTCCGAAAATTACCGCAGTTTTCTTTTAGGTCGTTGGCAGTAAGAATTCCATCCGGCCAGATCCGGACGAACTTTTGCACCATTTCAACTTACGCTGGAGAAGGACATCACTGTATACCATCAACTTCCAATTTTCAGCATTATGTCTTGAGCAAACAAATGACAATCAATAAAAAATTTAGCTATACTATATATTATGCCCTGCATAAGTGATTGCATTGTGAATGAGAAGCAGCTAAATAACGAAATCACATTTTAGAATAGTTTAGCATAGGTAAGGTTGGATTGGGTTATGTTAGGTTATGTTAGGTTAGGCACAAAAAACACCACAGTGCAAGCAATATTTAGAGCATTCGGATCCTTAATCACTGCTAATGACTGGCAAGTTAAATTTCTTATTCAGTTTACTTTGGTATGGTCCGTGGTCCAAAAAGTGGGCTTCTCCTAACTGCTCTTAAGCTTGCAGTGATTGCCTGGCGGTTAGGGGCAGCTAAACCAATATTTACCATAGTTTAGGTTAAATCTAGAAAAAGCAAAAAGATTGAAAAAAAATAATAAAATCCTCGCAAGCTAGACAAGTAGATTTGAAATTCCATACTACGTGCACATTCAGAGCAGGGACTATACCGAGGTTCATCCTTTATTTTCATTTGTTTGCCCAGGACGAAATTCTGAAAGTGAGTCATGGAAGGTATGAACCACCTTAACGCTAATGGTCAAAGGTCGAGGTTTCACAAACCTTTATGGAACCTCGTATTTTTTCTGAAATTTAAGTAAAAACTATCTGAAAATCATTATGAAAATTAGCTGCGTAATAAATACTGTAGTGACCAAATTTTGACCATTTACGTTAAGAGGGACTTAACCTTTCGTAGAGTCCTTGGTTAGGATGGCCCTCGTTGTCAGCGTTGGCCATCAGATGTCGTTCGGGGCGTAAAAGCGACTAGCTCCTTAAAAAACGCACATTTTTCTCACCAGATGGCACCTTTTTCGAGATCGGGACGGAAGTGACGCCAACAGCAGTTTCCGTCACACAAATTCGAAGCACGAAGTCCCGTACGAAGACGAAGCGATCGCAGCGCCATCACTTGGGTTGTGTAGCGGACACTTCGGCACTCTCGTAGCCTTTCACTAACGTGTCCAGAATCAAATGGATGACAATAGCGTAAATGTTTTCAATGTTTTCTGTGTAGCGGTCACCTAGAGTGGTCTTCACGGCACACAAAAATGGCTTCTCGATTTTCTGAAAATAAATAATAAATGTTAATGGCAAAGTCTTACCCATTGCAAAAATTAATTTAAAAACTGCTAGTCACAAGGACCACATTTTAGAAAATGGTAGAACTAGTTTATTTCGTGTTATTTGGTTCCCAGGGAGCACCAGCAGGTGGCGCTGTAGGCGCTAGAATCGAAAATGGTGACCATGCAGGGGAAAGTTCAATGTGTTTTCTGGTACAGTGCTTTAATGCTAATGGATAAAGGTTATGGCTAAATGGCTAAACATTAAAACAACGTTAAAAAAAGTTAAACAATTGACTTCAAAAGAGATTTCCATACTGTAGAAAATCCGTAACCATAAAAGCACCCAAATTTAAGTTCGTAGATGTAGTATAGAAAACGTCCTGGCATCACTCCCAAGTTCTTTTATTTCCTAGATTTTTTTATTTAAGTGACTATTCCCACTAGATGTAAATACGAGCCTCGTTGTCCCTGGTGTTTTTCAAAATATAATTGAAATTGACAAATCACGCAATGTTACAACTGACTACTAAACCATGGCTGTTTAGTACATGGCTGTTAGTGCTGTTTCATTTCTTGGGTTTTAAATAAAGTTTGAATTATCTTCACTTTTTAAACCGGCAATTATTTTTCGCTATTTGGTCTCATGACCATATGAATTTTTGGATGATTTTGAAAAATTTAATCATAAAGGTTGGATATAAGAATAATATTCATTCCACAATTTTTTTTGCCATAGAAGTCCACATCAAAGAAATACCTCTCAGACCTTCAAATATTTATAAAAATATTTTACTTTTAAACTAGGATGGGAATTACGTTTTTTTGGGTTGGTGTGGACTTTTTTGCATACTACTAAGGTCGTTCTGTTGTAATCTTTTCAGAAAACATGTTTAACGCTGATTGGCGATTTGGTTCCATGGCACCAGCAATAATTTTGGGAGTTTCACCCAAGATGCCATTTTCGATTGCAGCGATCACAGCGCCACCTGCTGACCCTCCCTGTTAACCAAACACTCGAAAAGCTTGAGGAGTTCCATCTTTTTCCAAAATTTGTTCCCTGTAACTAAATCCTTTAAATTATTTTTAGTTATGAGGGTAGGACGTTGTGGTCAAGTGATCAATGGATAATTTTCGAACACCGTGTAATTTTGTTAGGCGCATAACGTGCGAAAAACTTACCCAAAAATATTCCTTTTTGAAACCAGGAATTTTATAATGGGTACGTCCCACCTGTGTTAAAAACTCGAAAAAATAATCCACATTTTCTAGGGCCGTTATACTTTCGTCCAGCGTTTGCATGACCACTGTGGCGTGTTGTTGTAATTCAAGACTGTCCGCTTGTGATTCCTTAGTCCTCAGCTCTTTGAATTTCGTAAATAATTCCAAGAGATCCGAATGTTCTTCGAAAAGCCTGCAAAATAAACGAAATTCTTCAACATTTCTGCTGTGATCCAGTTTTTAAAACCAGTTCACCTTACCATGCATAGGTCAGACAGTATAAAAATAAAAACACACACATTGTGAGCATATTTACAACAGGGACTATATCATAGTACTATTGATAACTCAACATGCTTACTTCAACGACAAGAACATGAAAGGGCTTTGAAATACCAACAAAATGCCCTTATAAAAGCACGTTTCAACACGTCTATTTTAAACCTGTCAATGTCGCTCCATCTGGTGACGACAAAACCGCACAAATCCAAGAATTGCCCTTTATTGTGTTTCAAATACGAAGGCTTTATACAAAAGTGAAATCTGACAAAGGGGCTAAGCTTTTTCAATAAAACAGTTCGAGTCTTGCCCATTTGAGGCGAGGGAAATATCTGAAAAAATCGATACTAGCGAGAAAATGCACTTGGCTGAAGCGGCCCCTGGTGGCGAACATAGGGTCGTCAAGAAATTCCGAGCATAGCAAGTGTGCCAAGAAAAATGCCATTAATACTGCAGTTGATTTTTTTCATCCTGCAGTGATTTTTCTAATGTAATTTAGTGCGGGGGAATAAGAGTAGGCCCATTTAAGTTAATGGGCATAGGCTGTTGCACCAAACTCAAAAACCGTTAATGGAAAGTTTTGTAAAGTCAAGTGTTAATTAGAAAGAGCCAATAGCAATCGATAATGGTGAATGAAAACGTGAAATTCAGTGAATCAGTTTTTTCTAACGGGCATGTTGTGTATTAAATATTGCAATTTTTTCAATTATTCGCTAATAACCTAGTTCCTATCTAAAAATACCTCATGTGGTGCTGTTATTTTGATAGAGCTAGTCAACAGCAATCGATAGTGGTGAGTTACAACCAGAATTTAAGTTTCGTTATTTTTTCTAGCGAACTTTTAAATTTTTTTACATTGTGCCCTCATAACACGGTTTTTACCTAGGAACACATCACGTGTTGCTATTTTTTTAGATACAGCTAGTCAATAGCAATCGATAGTGATGACTTGCAACCATAAGTTAGTTTCGAAATGTTTTCTATCGAACTTTTATGTACATGTTTGTTGATTTCTCAAATTCTAGCAATTTTAGCAATTTTTTCAGTTTTTGTTTCATTTTAACTCGGCTTATATAGTCAAAACAAGCTCGAGTCATGCCATATACGAATGTAGGGGAAGCTACAGTCTCAAAAACCTATTTTAGGAAGTTGCTAAGAATCTTAGGGCCTATAGCTTGTTCAAAGATTTATTTACTAGGAACAGTTTTTCTTGAGTTGGGATGCACGTAATTTCCCAACGTTGCCATCAAATCTGTTGCAAACTATAGTACTTCTTCATATATTGCCATCCAATCTGTTTGCCGCCTATAACTAGATATTCAATCGAGTGATCCATATCCCATATGCAAAGGGCAGTGATTAATGTTGGACAGTCGTAAAATATGGATTACTCGGTACCTCCAGGAATTATTATTTGTTGACTGGGCAGAAAAGTAATAACCTGGACGCCAGTTGAATTGCAGATATTTCTATTCCATCACGTATTTCGCGAATTTCTGGACCAAAACCCCGGATAAATGACCAGGAAACGGTCCGAACCGACGAAAAAAATATATCAATTTTAGTATCCTCGATTCGGAGCATGTTGGCGTTGCACTTCCAAGTACTCAATATTCGAAAAAAATAAAATTTTATGCCACACGGATTGGTCAGGAAATGAGGGGTATTCACATCGGCTGAAAAACATCTTTATGAGATGCGTTTCTTATAGCCCTCGAAAAGTATGCCCGAAAGCCATTCAAAACAGAATTTTTCGTTGAAAAAAATAAAGCAGATTTCGCAAACTCGAAAACATAGTGCAACATTGTGGATGAAAGAAATGTTCCTGCAAAAAATATTCAAAATTGAAATAGCCATTTCAGAAATGCATTTTTGGGTTACTTGGAGAATTTTATGAATCAAACTTGTGGATAACATGCACTGATGAACATAATCAAAATGAATATACATTTGACCAATACTTTAATTGCAGTTCAGTGCAAACTATCGTCGCATAGCTAAGTAAACATTGAAGCAAAATTTTTGAAACATTTCAAAACAAAATCATAATCGTTTTGGCGTTTTATGAAATATTGGCTAAAGGGAATAGAAATAAAACTAATATTAAGGGAGATGACAATTAATTAAAATTAAATGCAGTCTTTTGGATATTAATATAATATAATTATGTAAAACGTATCAATCCTAATCGAATGTTGTTAAGGTTAACGTGTTATTGAGTAAATTTTTCTTCTGGAGAATTTTTAATGAATTTGTGAAGTTGGATTTTTCAATTTTTTTTTCCTCCATTTTTTCCTAATAAATCGGTTTCTAACTATGAGCCAGACACGTGGTGTTGTTAATCGTGTAGGCCATGTCAATCCTAATCGATTGCTGTGAATTTTAATGTGTTATTGCGTGAACATTTTTTTCTGGAGAATTTTTAATGAATTTGTGAAGTTGGACTTTTCAATTTTTTTCCTCTATAAGCCACCTCAATTTCCACTATAAGCCAGACATGTGGTGTTGATAATCATGTAGAATGTATCAATCGTAATCGAGTGTTGTTAATGTTAACGTGTTATTGAGTGTATATTGCTTCTGGAGAATTTTTAATTAATTTGTGAAGAATGATTTTTCAATTTTTGTCCTCTATTTTTTTTCCTGATAAATCGGTTTCTAACTATAAGCCAGACATATGGTGTTGTTAATCATGTAGGACGTATCAATCCTAATCGAGTGTTGTTAATGTTAAGAAGACAACAAACAAAAACTAAAATGATAAAACTGAAAAATTCCAGGTTCGAATTCAAATTGCTTGAGTTTTTAGGTTTTCCAGGTTGGTAGTCACCATGCATGTCAACTGTTACATGCATATTACAAATTTTGAGCATTTCATGTAAAAAAATAATTGGCAATGATAACATAGCGTTGAAACACTCTCCTCCAAATCCAACAAGCTAGCCCAGATTCATTTAATGCAAGTGGATACAAACGAGGAATTTTACGGGTATTTACACTCGTAAAATAGACCGTTAACATAGCGTGACATTCAGCAATTACTGTGTATTTCGTGAAAATATTTAAAATCTCGAGTATAAAACACGCGGCTTTTGGAATGATAAGTTTCCCTCGTCCATTGGTATTGACATTACCGTGGCTTTTATGCCATCAGTGCATTGTTATGGACGCACAGGCGTAGTTAGTATTCACGTAAACTATTTTTCCCAATCGATATTTATTTTTAGCTCCCCGTAATTGTTACACAATTTGGGAATCGAGAATTTGCGAAAAAGAAGAAAGTGGTTGGAGAATTGGGAGAGAAAAAGAGAAAAAAAAATGCTGATTTCGTGCACTTCGCCAATATTACATTTTGCTAGGTCGTAGCCGCAGTCACTGTAAACTTAAAGAATGCAATTTTCATTTAATAAATTGCGTGGGTGGGGGAAGCCAGGCAGGCACGACATACATGTATGAGCAACACACGATGCAATTCCAGCTTAAATTCTAGCTCGTCAGCCTTTGGACGTTTAGTAGCAGGTCGTGACTACGAACATTAATGATAAAGCCAGAGACCCATAGTTTTCTAAGCAATTCCTACATGTATAAGTACATGTAAAAAATAACAGACACCCACGTCACTCGAGTTTTGAAATTCCCTCGAAAATACTTAAGATTATGTTCCAAGATATTGTTGAACCCAAATGTAAGGTTAATGCATTTAGAAATGCATTATAAGACATGCATTGGAAAATACATTTTAAAATGTCTGTAGATTTAGACAAATTTAGTTTCAAACTGTAATGACAAAAATATTTGAAAATGCATTTCCGATTGCATTTTAAAATGTCTTTTTAAGCAGTTTGTAATGCATTATGGAATGCATTTTACAATGTGTTAAATGTTTTGGGAATGTATTGTGTAATGCACACTAATGTAGGTCGTGCGTCTTGAACTGATTGAAGAATATGTTGTGTAATGCATAAGTAATGTATTCTGTTTGCATTGAAGAATGCATTTTACAGAAAATATTTCATACATTGCAAAATGTCAAAAGCCTGGCTGTATTTCATAATTTCGAGGGTTAAAAAAATTCTAATTCTGAATTTTAAAAAAATATTCAACAAATAAACTAGTACTGTAAATGAAATAAAATTCAAAAATACATCAATTTCGTTTAATTCAATGTGGTACACAACTTTAGTAAGTAGGTAGTTTCAAATTTCTTGTGAAATACACAAATCAGTATATTTTATAATGCACTGTAAAATGCATTAGTGAAATGCACTTCGCGTTGCGATAAAAACGACCAATGCATTTGCTATGTATTTTGCAATTCGTAATGCATTTCACGATGCATTTGAACTGCATTTCTTTTCCGTGTGGGAAGCAATGAGTGTCAAGTGGTGCCAAATGTGAAATCAGCAATTTAAAAACCTTTACAATTAACCTTTATAGGTAAATCGTCTGAAGTTCATATAGAATTAGTGTGCCGATACAGCTTGAGCATTATTTAGTATTCCATAAATGTCTTATTTATGAAAACAATTTCATATTACGAAAAACATAACATTCGTAAAATCAAAAAAATCAGTATGTTCACTGCACATTATGTTAATTATTTGAAATGGTTTGTACAACATTTTTATTTTTAAATTAAAAATCATCTAGTTTTGGAAAACGGTACCAAGGTAGCTGCTTATCATATTGACGTTTTAATGAGTTGGACAGGGAATCTATTCGAGATTTTTCTTTAAAAATATAATTCAAATCTGACACCATTTTATACTAATTGTTTAAATCTTTGAACATAATATTAATCATTTTAAGGGGTTATAACCTTAGTTGATTTAAGGGAATAATCAAAATTATACAGTGAATACAGTACTAGTATATACATCAGTTATCACAAGATTCTAATATTGTTTAAATTAACGAGGTCTATTTAAAAAAATGTACTTAATAACTGCATTTTGAAGTAACTGATTCAGTATCTGCTTTAATGTTAAGGTACATGTAAATTTGTTTAACAAAAAATAATTGAAAGAAATTATTTTGAAACATGTACATGTAACACAAAACATTTATGAACAATTAAATAATGCGTGGTAAGATGCACACTAAAACTTCGTATGCAATTCAGGATGTTATCAACAATGAAAAATAATAAGTTGATGTGTAGTTCAAGGTAAATATTGAAAGAGTTCAGTGCATATTTTTACGCTGGAAGTTGAATTCATTCCAAGTTGAGTTTTAATATAAAACAAATTGTGTAAACGAACGAAAGCAAATATATGGAGTGAAACGTTGCTAGAAAAATTGCTAATATTGGTGCACGTGTTTTGATCATGTTCATCTTAAGATGGTCGGTCATCTTTGGCAAAATGAATTATAGACGACTGGCTGCATTTTCAATACGAAATTTCTCCGAAACTGAACGTCATGGGAGCCATAAAATCGCTGACGTAAAACTTATATCGAGGTGAGTTATTAATTCTATAATGCATCTCCATTCTTGAAGGAGCCATATTTCATTTGTGGATGAAATCAAATCAGCAGAACAAAGATGTTTTAGGACGTGACTGCCTTACGCCAATTGTACAAACACTTGAAATTAAATCACACAGTTCAATATCTTGCTATAATCACATCAGGATGTAGCCTGGAAGAAAATCGAAATAGATTTTGAGATATCTGGATTTTTCGATTTCTGGAAATGCAATTTTGGTTGAAAATTTTTCAGAAAACGCAAATTGGTAACCTGTCTGCTGGATCAACTTCCTAACATCAGGTCTACACTTTTAAAAGATAAATTTCTTAAATCCGGACACAAATAACACATGTTCCAACTTCGCTTGGATGTGTACATCGTATAAAACAGATGTGCATATGGTATAAAAATCTGGCATTTTTTTTTCTGGGAAGTATGCCCAAGTGGTAAATGGCCTGAGTTCAAGCTGAACGCAATCGATTCCTTCGTTAATTAATCGCTCAGAATCAATTAGTAAATCAGTGGCGCGAAATACCAAAGGCTATTTATAAATGATTAATTCGCTAATTATTCGGCATGAGTGCACGAAAGAAACCCTGAAAGATGGAGACAAGATCGAAAATTCATTCTTTGGAAGAAACAATGTTGGTGAAAAGATCGATTATATGTCACTTGTGTCTCTCCCAAGTATTGCTAAATTCATTAATTTTGATGCAATACGACGTGACGTGACGACTCACAATTTCAAGAAATTGCACCCTCTTAGGAGCCATCCATAAAAAAACGTCTTAGAATTTGCACGATCGTGGTGACTACTAACTTCTGAAAACTAAATATCCTGAGTTTTCCAACCAATTTATTCCAGGTTCAAAAATGTTTAAATGACTATATGTCTACCTCTATTCTACTGAAAACAATATTTAGTAATAATAATAATAAGGAAACACCTGAGGTAAAATTTTTTGACCAACTACATCTCAAACGTTAAGTTTTTAGTCAACATTACCAAACAAACATATGCCAATGATAGATTTGAAAAACATATCTTTGAAGAACTATCAGAAATAATTGATTTTAGGCTTTTTTTTCCTTTCAATATTTTGTCTTGGAAAATATTCTTTGGAAATAATAATAATAATAATTATGAAAGAAAATGTTGAGGGATTTTTATATAAAAACTCGATCCCCGATAATGCAGGTGTAGGCCAATTTTAAAATTTCAGCAATATTACTATTGACAGAAATTAACTACATAGACGGAACTTGAATAAAAATTTACCATAAATAACGGCTTTTTAGGTTGTAATCTCTAGAAAGCGTTTTACAAAAATATTAATAACAAAGGCAACAGACGGCAACAATAATGCATGAAGCAAGATTAATTTAGGAACACCGCAGGAACTTTTTTAAAAAACTTAATCGCAATTGCTGAATTTTAGTGGAATGGTAGAATTGATTATCAGGTCAATCATTCCAGTGCTGAATTCTCAGAATTGTAACTAACAAATGGAAAGTACAATTTTGATTCTGAAAAATTCCAGGTTTAAATTCAATATCCCCTTGCCAGGTTTCAATTCAAAGTTTCCTTAGTTTTCCATGTTTCAAATAAAAACGCCCTTAGTATTCCATGTTACAATTCAAAACTACCTTATTTTTCCATGTTTCAATTCAAAACTACCTTATTTTTCCATGTTTCAATTAAAAACTACCTTAGTTTTCCATATTTCAATTCAAAATTTCCTCATTTTTCCAGGTTTCAATTCAAAATTCCCTACATGTTTCAATACAAAACTACCTTAGTTTTCCAAGTTTCAATTCAAAACTCCCTTAGTTTTCCAGGTTCTCCAGGTTGGTAGTCACCATGATTTGAACAGAAAAATGACTGTCCGGTTTTCGAATACCAACAATATGTCCTTTATGGATGAGCTCATATCATGAATCGTTCAAAAGACCAGCACATCGTTTCTGGTGGACAAGAAAGTCCATTAATGTCTTTGTTGCTCCAAGATGTCTTGGGTCTCGGTGTATGGTAGAAGCATTTCACTTACTGTATAGTGATCGGGATTTCGAGAATCTCAAACATTATTATATCTCCATCATTCTTCGTTAAAGCTCTAATTCTGGCGGCGGCGGGAGATTTGCTATTTTTATACAGTTTTTTTTTTCGTTTTTTCATCCTTGGAAATGAGCCACGGGACTATAACGGAGTGAACGCGGATAAGACGAAAGTCATAAAAGCAGATCTTTTACAAGACATTAAAATGGAGGCATTTTTTCTGCGAAAAGAAGAAGGTTCGTTGGAAGATGCTTGGAAACGCGAAGAGGCAACTTTCCAAAAGCAATTCAGAAAGGAAATTGAGAAGAATATCAACTTAACAAGTACGAAGCAGAAAATCCACTACCATCCTTAGCCTCGAACACGTGTAGAAGACATTTTTACCCAAAATCCGTGGCGAAATATCCAATTTCAGCAATAGCAAGAGAAACGCCAACCTTGTTCAGAAAACTGGATAAGGGGGTAATTAATTGGAAAGTTCAACCACAACTAAAACAAACTTGTATATTACGAACAGATGTGCAAATCTGAATATCGTGGAACTTCACGGTAGAAGTAATTTGGACCTAAACTGAACTAATAACGTGATTTTTATTTAGCTGTGCCTAACCGCCAGGCAATCTCTGCCAGTCTATGAGCCGTTAGGAGAAGCCAACTTTCACAGTGTGTCTATGGCGGAGCATGGGCATATCTCGTAGTATACACATAAAATTAACACATACACATAAAAGTATACTGCATAAAAGTTGCAGGTATCAAATGTACGTGCATGATAAACATCACTAAAGAAACCTTTGCTAGGGTGGAAACGAAGGGGATAGAGGGTCAAAATTCGACTATTTAATGGACGCCGTTTATGCACCCACGAGTGCATTTTAAATGCATTGAGAAATGCATTACGAATTACAAGATATATTGCAAATGCATTTGTCATTTTTAATGCAACATGAAATACTTTTGACAATGTAAAGAAAATTGTATTTCACTAATACTGCCTCGTGTATACTGCTCTGTATATTTTACAATGTATTTGAAAGTACATATTTAAAAAAGATATGAGCGCTGCATTGAATTGAATATCATTGATGTATTTTTAAATATTAAACTATTTCATTGCCAGTTCTAATTTATTTATTGAATATTTTAGAGATGTTTTTTAATTTCAGAATTGAGAATTTTTAAACCTTAAAATTATGAAATACAGCGAGGCTTTTGACATTTTACAATGCATGGAATATAAATTGTAAAATGAATTCTTCAATGCAAACTGAACACATTACAATATCCATTACATAGCATTCTTCAATGCACAAGAACTATACATTATATTTCGTAAGTTCAAGGTTTAAAAAATCCCAATTCTGAATTTTAAAACATTTATAATATTCAATAAATATATTAGAAATGGCAATAAAATAAAGTTTAAAATTAAAAAAAAACATCAGCTTAATTCTATTCAGTGTAGCACATAACTTTTTTTAAGTATCTAGTTTCAAATACAGTGTGAAATACATGTCAGTATATTTTATAATGCATTGTAAAATGAATTAGTGAAATGTATCTTGTTTACTAAAAATGACCAATGCATTTGCAATATACTGTATTTTGCAATTAGTAATGCATTTCACACTGCATTTGAAATGCATTTCCTTTCCATGTAGGTAAGCTTACACTACACTGTGCATTACAAAACACATTCTCCAACACACGTAATATATGCATTCCAGAAATATATCATAAACGCATTTTTAAATATAATTGTCAATGCAGTTTGAAACTAAATTTGTCTCAATCTACAGCCATTTTAAAATGCATTTTCCAATGCATGTCTTATAACGCATTTCTAAATGAATTACCATTACATGTGGATACATTGCTGATAAACTTAGTGGCAAAGATGGCGTCTCCTAACGCATACGAATATGTTACATGACAAAAGTAGTTAATAATTCACAGTGACACGTCGTCGTGCCAACACCACCTGGTGTTATCTAATGACTCGTGACTGTTCACATCGAATAAAACCGAAATTAAAGTTTTCTTTATGTTCGCCGAGGGTGGCGCCCCCTCTTGATGGATCACCAGCGCCTTCATTCTGTATAAGGCCAATTGAAATAGATTTCGGAATCGCATTCAGATTGCGGAAGTGGATGAAACGGAAGGAATGTCACTCGGAGACGCTGAAACGCATTCAACGTCTTAAAAGACGAAGAAATTTATCGACTCAGATCCATTTGCTGCGACAGAGACAACACGACAGAATAGCAAGCAGCCCCTTAAGTCTTATGGACTTGCGGTTCAACTGTCTCACCAGGCAGCGCTCAAAACGCTCGTTGTTACGTGTTTTAACGTGGTTGCTACCCAGAAGGCACCCAATTAACTTTTTGCTCAATTTCCAGAAAGACCAAGTTTTCAGAAAATTCATCTGGCAACGTCGGAGTCCGGATCTGCTGGGGCCCTGAGCTGAATTATAACAATTTGTTGTACATTTTATGAGATCATAACGATCAATAGTATTTCATTAGTCGGGCTGTAAATCCATGTTTTATTTCCCAGCGACAAATTTATGGCTTCGCAGGCAGCCAGCGGATTCCCAATCATTAAATGGCGATTGAACGCCGTAAACTAGTAATGGATTTGCCGTTAATAAGAACGACCAATTAAGGCTTCAAAATCGCTGTTTTCATGAGGCATTAAGGCACGATTATTGCAAATATGAGCGAAAAAACGTTAACTATGCCGCACGTTAGCAAAGTGTTAAATGTTTGGTAAATCCCACGATTTAAATCTTATATATCTAGAAATACACGAAGAATCGTGTTATAAACGTGTTTGTTCTACAGTATATGAACAATGTTCCAGAGACAATTTATTATGCAGTGCTTATCAAGAAATTTCATTACATAAAACTGCTAATCAAAAAACCGACAAATCACACGATTTAATTATGACGTATTTAGAAAATAAATGAAGAATCGTATTAGGGACTATATGTACCAGAGACAATTTCTTATGCAGTGCTTTACAAAATTTTTGATTCATTAGCCAAAAACGGCTAATCAAAAAGACCGATTTACCCAAAAATTGTGTATCAGAATGTGTTTTTATTTTTAAAAAATCTGCTCGTTAAACAGGACCTAAAACCGCTTATTAGCAAGTCATTTTATACAAAAACTGCTTATCGGATAGTCTTTTTTATCAAACGTTTTTAATTAGAAAGTCCTTTACATCCAAAACCTGCTTATCAGAAAGTCCCTTTTACACAGAAATTGCTTAGTCATTTTTACCAAAAACCCTCATCAGAAACTTATTTTTACCAAAAAACCATATCAGATAATCATTTTTACCGCGTATCATTTGATGAAAGTTACTTTACCTAAAAATTTCCGATCAGTATTTTTATTAAAAAAAAACCTGCTTATCAAAAAGTCATTTTTACCCAAAAACCGTTTATTTAAACGTTTACCCCAAAATTGCTTACCAGAAATTATTCTATACCAAAAAAACTGGTAATCGTAATTTTTTTTATCCAAAATCTGTCTATCAGAAAGTCCCTTTTTACCCAAAAATTGCTCATCATAGTCTTTTTTATACAAACAACTGCTTATCGGAAACTATTTTATACCAAAAAACTGCTTATCAGACAGTGCTTTTTACCCAAAAACCTACTTAACAGAAAGTCAATTTTATCCAAAAACCGCTTATCAGAAAGTGCATTTTAGCATTAAGTAAACTACCGGTATATTCATTATATCATCAGCAAAAACGAGTTAATGTAATAAACAAGCGCAAGCATAGTTAATAAATTTTTAGCCGATAAATAACCGTTATACAGAATATTTTCATCTAAGTTATTTCCATACCTTCATCCAATTTTGGGTAATTTAAACTCACGGATGTTTGGGATTAAGTGCGTGTTCATAGTTTTTTTCTGCAGTAAGCAGTTTACTGCCTCCGTGTGGCCA
>JAQGAF010003232.1:0-18435 GCA_034687865.1 Kryphioiulus occultus
GTTTAATTTTAAATCCAGGAGTTAAACATTATTATATAGTGAGCATGCTAAAACGTCAGTTTTCATGTTTTTTACACCCCGAAGTGGTCATAGTTTACATTCAGGAGTGAAACGCATTATAGCTTTTTACATCCAAAAAGAAATTACAGTATGGTCAGAGTGCATATAAGCTTACTACATGTATACCATATAGTGAACATGCTAAAACAAAGTTTCAAGCCTAGTTTGTCTAAATAAAACCCAGATCGTTTTCAACACTTTATAGGCATGTCCAGGACGTGATTATTAGGGGGAGAAAATATAATAATGACCGCTATTACGCAATTTTCACGCCAGTAACATTACATTTTCAACGTTTTATAATTACATAGACGAATATCATCAATTTACCTATATATAATCCAAAACTAACTAAGCTGGAACGATGGGGTTACATGCAGTATAATTACGGGTATCATAAACTATAGTTGATAAATCAGTTATTTTCTCGAACAAAAAAAAAAATCCAGACGAATACACAAAATGGACATACAGTATGGTGGTCTGGTCAACATTAAAAATGTCAGCCGACTGGTGTCGAGGCTAACATCATATAGAACTGCTATTTTCGTGGCATTTTTGAAGCAATCAATAAAAATACATATGTAGGTGGATTTTTCTGCTCCTCTATATGTATACATACAGTATATTCCCCCTGAGGTTGCCATACGATACGGCTAGTGATTCAGAATGTCATGTTTGCCAAACACGACGACATTAAATTAATTCAACCACGTGCTGGATGGAGTTCAAGCACATTTTTACCTCACGGCAAAATACTAATCAATGTATTTGTGAACCTTTATGGAAAGGACCACGCTTGAACATCCTTATACACGACCATACATTTATGTGAAATATTTTCAAGCTTGACATGGAAAGACACGAATTACATGATTTATACATATAATGCATTTATCACCATAGTGTATATAAAATGCTATTTATGAAATGCACATTTTGAAAACGTGTTTTAGTGTAAACAAAAATATACATTGTAAGCAAAAGCGCCAAGTTTTATCAAGTCATACAACAAACAAATGGACATGGTCAGCAATTGTAGATGGAAATTAATTTCATTTTGAATAAATGTTAATCGTAATAATTATTTTAACTGAAATGCTAACAAGGTTACCTCAGCGGAGAGAAAATTAACTTCCCTGACTATTCCAGGTTTTAAAACAAATTTCCCTAACCAATGAAAATGCAAACAGATGACATGACAATGTAAGGAATGCCACATTTCTAATCACATGTTGGCTTACATGTACATTGTATATCTGTAATAACGGGAGATAAAACCGAAATTATCATATGGAAACCAAATGTAATTTTATTCAATGGATCATTTCATTATTTTCTTTGATGGAGTTGCTGGTTTTAACTATTTTTCGGGTTAGCTAATAATCGGCTACTTATAGCCTAAAATGTGTTTTTGATTTGTTAAATTTCCCTGACTTTTCCCAGATTGCAACTATTCTTAAGAACTTTCCATGACTTAAACCACATGTATCTTAAAACGGAATTTTCCCTGACCATATTCCAGGTCCGTATGAACCCTGGTTAGAACATGTTAACAGCTTTCAGAACAGGTTCACAATACTTTTACACATATACATGTAAAAGCGATGACGTGTTTATAACTTCCGAAACATGTTCATCACACTATTTTACATGTAAAAGCGATAGCATTACCATTTTGGTTAGTTAGTTTGCAATAGCAGTTAGTACCCATGTATAGGGTCCCAAGATGGCGCCTGAGGACTCGTCAGCCAGCCAATGGGGGAAAAGTTTTTCAAAGCAGTTTAGCGTCAAAAGTTGGCAATCTGGGAGGGGCCAAGTGTAGGGTGCTTACTCATTGGGCCGCCATTAGCACGTGGCTGAGAGCGCCATTTTTTGGGTCCAAAAGAGTTTGTAGAAAGTTTCTTACCCACTTCATGTCACTATCACATAGAGCTATAAAATAGGGTGGGTCAAAAATGGAGGTGCATCCCGTTTTCATGGCGGATTACAGTACCTCAGTAACAACTTTCCCCCTTTATGAATGGCCTTACCATTGTAATAAGTAAACTTCATTTTTATTGCCTGCCCCCCACCTCTTATATAATTCGCCCAAAAGCACTATCACGAGTGTAAATCTTATTTTACGAGCTGGCCACGTGCCCCGGACGGTGTCCACTCTCCGAATTTCGGCCAAAAAACAGGTAGCCCATTCCAAATAGTTTACGACGTCATTTGGCAACCATCTTTATGACGACATGGGCTAGTGGGTCAATGGAGAAAGGGGAGGGGAGTGCATGCATTACGACTAGGTAACATAATTGATCGTAAATTAGGAAATCGCCATGAAAGTTTATTTACTCGTAAGAGACACGAGGTGGCGCTGCAGCCATTAGCTTCGAATAAATTACGAAATTTTATCATCGAAATGTCTGGGAAATACCCGTCATCTGGTGCTTTAGAAATGTCACCTTGAAGGGGTCAAGGCAACGGATAAATTCCAGCCTGAATGATAACGAAAGGTTTTTGGAGCGACCCTTATGGTCTGTCTGCGCAACGTTAACTGCATGAGGTTAGTGACACGCAATACTCGACTTATATAAACGCTGTAGTGCATTTTAGATTGTTTACAGTACACGAGATTACGCACTGGGTGACATCAGGGTCGGTCATAAAATCCTGGGAATGGGGAAATACACTTACATCAAAACCCACTGCTGGTAACGGTATTTCACAAAATGTCAGAGGAAAATTGAATTTTTCGTCAAGAACCTTTATCAAGGAAAAATCCATGGGGCTTCTCTGATTTATTTGAAACGTTAATAGAAATTGAATGCCATATAAGCCGTTTCCCTCGTAAATTAGAATACAACCATGTTGGAATTTCCTTGGAATGTTTCCACCAATATCTGATACACTTACTTATTCACGTCGAAATTTTAGCACAATACTAAACATGGAAAATTTGAAGATTTTCATAAAGAATTGCAAAAGCAGATAATTTGCCATTGCATGGAAAAGTAATGAAATTTGACGACATTATTGACATTGATCTCCGAAACATTAAGGAAGCCAAGCCGAATATGAATTTTTATCAGCTCAATCGTTAGCTGATATTGAAACGTCAGAACTGCGTACAAATAAATTATACTTGAAATCAATGCGCCGAGAAAATGTTAGAGGAATTCAGGGGTGAAAATTCTTGGAAATGTCAAGGAAGCAAAACTGGTCAGGAATTCAGGGACTTTTCAATCTCAGCTTTTTATCCATTGAATTTAATCGTCAGCTGTTATGGAAATGTCAGAATTGCATATACAGTAAATAGAATATAAATGGAATCCGTACGTTAAGAAAATTACCCTGAATTTTTTTTGGGAATGCCGAGGTTGTCAGGGCATTTCTTGGAAATGCCAAGAATCCTTCAGGGAAATTCCTGGGAATGTCAAGGATACCAGGGAAAATTTTGGGAATGTCGAGAATCTTTTAGGAAATTCTTGGAAATGTCAACTAAGAAAATCGGAATTTTGGATAACAGTTTCGAGCAACAATTCAAAAAACAAAAGGGTCAGAAATTAAAATCAAACATTCTCAATTACAATGTCAGAATTGTGCACAATTTAACAGTGCAAGCATATACAGCTGTAACTGGAATCTGGGTGCCTATAAACTGTTAGGGAAATTCGTAAGTCAAAGTGATTTTTCAGGGAAATTTTTGGGAAAGTCAAGGATATTTCCGGGAAACTGAGGGAAGTCAAGGAAAACAATCTCGAATTCCAGGACAACGTTTGGAATGATACAAACCCTAAATTCGTAAAGGGGTCAGGTAGGTCAATCGCAACATTAGCATGGGGGGCACCGGAAACGTTGACGCAACCCAGTCAAGGTGCATGCAGTGAATTAAACTGCACTATTGCAACGTAAAATTAGCGTTTACGTTCGGGACACCACGTGCTGGATAAGACAACGAGCGTATCTTACCTGCATATGATTTGCGACGAAAATCCAATTCTCAATAAAACGGTACACGCGCGCTGGTCGCTGTGCTCATGTTTTTCGAGTGAGATAAAAGGCCTCGGTGCCGAGCGTGGATCACATGACCGGGGCTAGCAGCGAATCAAATTGTCACCATTCATTCGCAATGGGACCGAAGCGAATATGACTTTTATGGTCACCCTTTATATCAGGACGAAAAATCTCCGGATCAAGCAGCTTCGAGCGCTACGCTCGAATGACGTATAGGCCTAATTTTTTTCATTTAGCTGTGGCGCCTGGGACGCCGCCTGGCGATTTAATGATTAATCAGTGGCTGCCAACAATTCGTGTTATTTAGGAGCGTGTAAATAAATGCGCACTGAAACCGAAGAAAAGCCGCGGCGATGGAAAATCCGCACACGTGACGTCAGGCGACCAATCAGAGAAAGGGGCGAACAATGAGTGGCGCCCCTTTCAGAGAGATGGTGAAAAACGGAAAACTAAAAGGAGACTATTATGGTTGCTTGTTTCTTGTTGTTTTCGCTAGCTCGTAATATCTGTATAGAAAGAGAGAGAGAGAAATATACGACGTTTCGGCTTGGCTACCGTATTGATAATGGGAAATGGCAACAGAATGTCAGCGCGTGCGGCTGCTGCGGCGCTGCAGTCACGCCCCCTGTGCGCAACGGCAGCCAGTCACGTTACAATAACATTCAATATTTTTTTTTTCGTGGGCATCAGTGGGAACGATATTTTTCGAACGATGTATGGCCCGTTGTTTAATTTACTAGCGCCACCGCCGCCAGGACACTTATTTTTGAAAGACGTTGTCAACGCGCTGTGAGCGAGAAATCGCCAAAAATCACGGACGATCCAGCTGTCCATCTCGCGAAATCGTGTTTTGAATAACGCTAAAATACGATTTTAAATCGTTTTTTTAACTATCGATGTGATAATTATCAGCTAATGGTCGTTTTACTTGAGGGCTTGTTGGCGATTGATCGACATTTTACACCATGCAATGGATGTTGAAAAAAGGCGCAATTAAGTCTTTTTTCCGCAATATAAAGCGCCCCCAATTTGAATCCCACGTTCTACGGTTGCCACGGTTGTCACATGGCTCACGTTCTACGGTTGCCATGGTTTTTACGTTTTTGGAATCCCATGTTCTATGGTTGCTATGATATTTACGCCTTCTTTAAAAAAAACGTAATTGAGTTTTTTCGGCAAAATAGAACGCAACACTTTAGTATCTCACGTTCTAGGGTTGCCATGGTCACGTGCCTCACGTTCTACGGTTGCCATGGTTTCTAAGCCAAATTGCATAAGTGCTATTGAGTTTTGATGGCCACGTGCACTCTCTAATCGACCAATCAATACTCGCCCGTGATGAGAGCGGCAAATTCAAAATCTGGACAATTACATTATTATGACGACGCATGCTGTAAACCGGTTGCGGCAATCAGCGTCCACGAATTATATGCTAATGGCAATAAAATATCGCAGATAGTGGGTCCATTATGTATACTTGATGCCAAACTGGTTTTAAATTACTGACATTGTACTAACTAGTTTTGAAAACGATAAGGCTAACTTATAACTAAGTATACTGCTTGGGTATACAATGTACATGTACATGTACATTATAGGGTGTCGTTATCGCCACTAAGCTGACAAAAAATCAGATGATCGACCATTTATGTTAACGTCCACTACGAAGCATTATCGCCTCGATATCGTCATGCCCATTAAATACATTTACCATCGTGCGTATATACATGTATGGACCTTTCGCCAGTGATTAACTCGTTTTTTAAATTTATAAATTCAGCCGTTTATTTAGCATTAAGTTGGGGGGAAAGACACGAAATAGTGCAATTTTTACCGTTAACAGAAAGCGGTGCACGAATTCGACTTTTGTCAACTTTAATTTTTTTATATAAATAATATTCGGAATTTATAAATTTAGATACTACGTTAAGCACTTGCGAAAGGCTTGTTCTATAAGTTCTGGAAAATATACTTAGCGGTTAACTTTGAAGCAAACGTATGCTCCGAAACGTGTGCTATAAGAGAAACTAATTGTTCCAAAAGTTTAGGACAGGCACCTTCAGCATAGCTAAGTTTAATTTCATGAACAAAATAAGTTCAAAATCGTTACTTCCAAAGTGATTAATGATGGGGAATGTTCAAGGAGTTGGTTTAAAGTCAGATTAGCATCCGCTGGCCCATATCATGCATGTAGGATGTGGGAAATTAGGCCTAACTTCGGTAAACTTTCGGCCGCCATTTCTGGATAAACCTGCACGTTACAAAGTTTACAAGGTAAAAAAACGCAAATTATAGCACGGAATGCATATCATTAAAATTGGCTGACACTATAAAATCGGCCCCATTTACAACGTAATCATGTGTAATTTCAACTGCACCGCCAGGGAAAATGAAAACATCAAAAAAAATATATACAGTATATGATAGGCTTACTTATAACGTGCCATTGTTTCGCCATTGTTATAAAGCCATGAGAAAAAGCCGAAATTAAATCGCATTACAGGCCCCCAATGCCCCGAATCGCGTTATCTGCGCCAGCCAAAATAGAGTATCTTTAAAAACAAAATGCAAATTAATTAAAATAGGCCTAACGTGGCCTATAGCGTACCAGTCCCAGAAGCAATCCCAAATTAAATACCTATTCCTTAAAGACATGTAGGACATGTTCGCAAATTATACATACTCAACGCGGCTACATGTATATGTTCGCTAGCTAAACTTCTCATTAAACACTAGTTTAATCTCAGATTAACGTTACAAGCCCCATTGCAGGCGTGTGCTAGTAGGCCTATTTCCCCGCTGCTTAAATACGCAGCCAGATGGCGTTATCGATGTTTACTGGGATTTTAATTAAAGAGTCATTTGGGAGCCTAAGAGAACAGCTATGAAATTAAGGCTGATAAGATATCGGTCGAAGTGGGAAACATAAAGTGGACCAATTCACATAAGTCATCCAGTCGGTTAGGCAAAGGCAACAATATCCTGAAAATATATTAATAATACGCTAACACATTCCGGAAGGAACGTTATTTACGAAAAGAGTTAGGCCTATTGGTCAAATTTTTGGAGGACGATTTGGCAAAAAAATCGATATAAAACGCGCATGCGTGTACATGTAAGCAGGCGCAATAAATCAGCAGTTCAGTATAAAATAAGTAAAACAGCTGATTTTTTATCGAAATAGCCCTTAAAAATGAATAAAGCGGAAAATTATACATATGAAACCAAAACGAGTTTTTATAACATTTGTAAAACAAACAATGTTTGGTGTGCAGGAGGGTGAGGCGAAACGTCTACTTTTCCAGACTAATTTGATGGTATCATCTGGGTTGGATACCAGTTTTCGGTATAAATTTGTCGAAGGCATGCTCGACCAGTATATGGCAAACAGAACTAAAAATCAGTTTTTGCCAAAAATAAAGTTAAAAATGAAGTGGTTCCAAATTAACTTTCTCTGAAATTATACGCTTGCAAATTTCATTTTAACAGAAAATTACGGCTATGTATATTTCACGAATTTACATTTAAATAACATACTCCAACCCACAACTAGACAAATTGTTAGATGTTTATAGGCGACTGATATATACTTTTTGTCTTACGATATCAAGTTCCTAAAAAAACCCGCTATATATGACTTTTCCCCCAACTTCCAAGTTTGTGTTCGCAATAAAGCTAGCTTTCAGCATCGAAAATACGTGCATGCTTAAGTAAAGTTTGGTGGATATACTGTAGTGTGCATTAAGCATTTACATGTATATAAAAGAGATGTTTACAACTTAAAATAACATGTATTCAGCATTGAAATTTGTGCATGTTAACTCTAGTAAAGTTTGGTGAAGAAAATACTGCTAATACATTTTGTGGGCTTTACAAAAGCTAGTATTTTCTATATGCATGTCAGTATACCAGTGTAACATCAGTCTTGTACTTAAACAAACTTGTCTTAAAATAAGACTACCACGCCACGCATATCCAATTTCCAACATTACGAACACAAAAAAGGCAAGCTTTAAAAAACATAAAATTTTCAAACATATTGTATTATTTTTTCTGATTTGTTCATCCGTATCTTAAAACAATGAGGAAACATTTTAGGACTATCATCGTTGACTAACATGTTCTGAGTAACAATCACATTGTAAGAAAGTCTTATTTTTATGACGAATTTTGTGCCTTAAGCATTTACATGTACAGTAGTATATTTGGAATGGGTAAAATGACGGTTTACGGGCGACCCGAACCTAACCTAACCTAACCCACTAAAATTAAATAAATTAAATTAAATTAAATTAATTGAAATTAGATGAATTTAAAAGAAACCCGAAATTCGGGTCGCCCGTAAACCGTCATTCTGCCATTTAGTTCATACAGATTTTAATTTTTTTCTGAAATATTTGGTGAAAATTTAGAGAAAAAAAATCAGATATTTGCTTATGAAGAAATGTGAACAAAAGTCTCATATTTGCGTGTGAAAAAATGTTAAAAATTACATACCAATATTCCTATATTTTTTTTTTCATTTTTCTTATATTTCCTATCTAGTTCGACCTCCGTACTGTTTTACAGCCTGTAAATTACAGTTTACCTTTTTATAAGCATTCATAACCAAGTTGACCCATCTCTCAATACTCTTCTCTCCACCTTGAAGGCAATAGTCGGGGATGTAATTTGGGAGCAATCCTAGCAGATGGTCAGCCACAAGTTCAGTGCCGAATTCAATGTAATATTGCTGGGCAGCAATCATTGCCAAATCTTCCTCCTAATTTTGCATACACAAACAACTTACGTTTGAATATTTTCAAGGTGATGTTCTCTCATTCTGACACATTCAGTAAGTGCATCAAAATGAGAAAACTAAAACTACTGTAATGAGAAAAATGAAGTGTTTCTTGCCTTATCGCAGCGATATTCTCCAAATTTAACTCCTCGCACAACTTGTTGATAAATAAGATTGGTAGCAATAAGGTCCTCGACTGGGTCGTGCCACGGCGAAAATATTTCTTTCCTGAAGAAAAGCCTCCACGGTGCATTCCTCTCTTGGGCTCCTTGTTCCTTGGCATATTGTTCACATTGAGAGATAGCGTCCATCACGTGATCACCACCGCTTCCGAGTGAAGAAACCTTATCAAATAGAGCGATATACAGAGAAAAGCCAAATTGATCCTTAAGGCCGATTTTCTCGGCCAAATGATCGCATAATTCTCGAGCCGTGGTTGCTGAATCTGCCAACAGAGTTTTGGTAGTACCTAAAAAAATAGGAAAATGTTAGCTAACCAAAATCAGGCTATCAAGTGATTCCAATATATTTCCTATATTTTAGAGGTACTCCTATATCGCCCTACATTTTTGAAAAATTCCTATATTTTACTGTCAATTGCTGTTTCAAAGAAAAATATAGTAAATACTGGCTAAATTTCATTCACCGTCAAACTATCATTTCTGGTTTTGTTTTGAAAACATTGCCTCAGACATTCTGTTGATTATTAATATTTACAAGAATGTCTTACAAATGCATTATGGCTAGTTTTTCTTAAAAAATTTTTAGTATTATTTACACACATTAAATATTTTAGAAAAGAAATCTGAAATCTATCATTTGTGGCCTAGATTTTGTAAACAGTACTATTTTTTTTAAATGGCCTACAGCATTCTCTTGAATATCAATATTTCTAAGAATGTCTTTAAATATGCATTATGGCTAAAATGTTTTTCTTTTAATTTCGCCTATGGCGTTCCCTTCATTGATAATATTTACATAAGTTTTTTTAGTTTTTTTTTTACTTTACCTACGGCATTCTAAATAGTCATATTGTAGATGGATCGGAAAAATCTTTCATTCTAAAATTATGTTTATGAAAATTTTAGTTTCTTTCTGAAAATTTTGAAACAAAATCAAATATTTGCATAGGAAGAAATGTGAACAAATATCTGATATTTGCACATGTGAAAGTGTGAAAAATTGTATACCAACTCGAGCAATTACAATTAAAAAGTTGGAAATGCTCTAAACTGCAGTAATTTACAGATTTTTTCAGGAAAAATCCTTATATATTTTTGTTTTTTACTGTCGTCTTCCGGTATTTTTTTTTCATTTTTCCTATATTTCCTATATTATTCTACTTCCGACTGCTTGACAGCCTTCAAAATGCACCAAAGGTCTAACGAAACCTCTGAGAGATGGCTTACCATCCATAAAAGTTACTGGAAGCATCAAGGGTTTTTTGGATTTTGTTGCTTGTAATTCCAGCCAGCTTGGTGGCTGGTTGCGTGTTCCATTTGCGAATGTCCTCGTCAGTCTTTCTTCGCAATACGGCGCATAACCGGGAGGACCCTCCCGTATGAAGGAGTGCAGATATTTGATAAACTAAAAGCAGAAATTAAACGCGTTTTTGGGTACGAGGTAACGCGAAGTGTTTAAACTATGACTTGTCATAACACTGTCAGTGGCGGATACAGTGTGGGGTTCTCGGGGTTAAAACCCAGTTGCCATAGATATGAAATTTATACTAGAGAGAATGAGACCCAAATTAAAAAAAAAATCACACTTGGTTGAAATGGGTCAAAATACAACCAAGTAAAAAATGCAGACTATGTGCAGAAAAATGTGCAGGATTTAGCATAGGGAACAAAAGCACATGAGGAAATCTGGGTACAACCAATCATTTGGGTCTACATTAGTTTTAAAAAATCGCCTGCATATAACAGCACTAAACAAATTTTAGTAAATCTGGATGAACCAATCATTTGGGTCTACATTTGAAAAAAATCGCTCGAATCGATATTAAATAATTAATTTCACTAAACAAATTTGTGGAAATCTGGATAAAAACAATCATGCGGGTCCAATTTTTTAAAAATTTCACCTATGGCGTTTCTTTATTATTAATAATATTAAGAAATATTTTAGTCTATAATATTGTGCCCTAAAATCGAACGTTTATAATTTAATTTTACTAAAATTTCCCAAAATTCTGACCCCGATCTCAAAAAATGCCGTACATGTATCTGCTCCTGACTATGTCATTGAGTAAGAAATGCCTACCTTTTCGGAAGGTGAAAAGCAACCGATGCACAATGATAAAAGAATCCAACCACGGGCGTGGGAGCTTTTCGTGGGGTTGTTACTTAGTTGTTTGCAAATTTGACAGTAAATTTCATCTCTGTTTGAATTACAGATTTTACAATTTTTAAGTAATTAAGACATCCTGCATTCCACAATTATGGCCAAAGAAGAGCAGATAGAAACACACCTTAATTCAGCCCTTAAAATTCCGTGTCCGATAATAAAGTGCAATTTCTCCAAATTAGAAGTGGGTCTCGATTCCAACCAGCTGTTGTAACTTTCCGTCGTGTAATCTTCCTCTTGGAGTTTTTTGCGGATGTCGTCCGTAAACTTGTTCTTGCGCTTCAGGGTCAGTGAAATTAACTTGTGACGGATACTGCGCGGTTTATCTTTGTACGGACTTTGCTAGAATTTGAAAAATAAATAAAATCTTACACAAATACAAGTTTCCAGGCAGTCCATGTCAACTGTAACATGCGACTGTATATTTAACGTTCAATAACAGGCTGTCAAATGATTCCTATATTTCCTATATTACCTATATTTTTGAGGTTAGTGCTAGTTTTAGAAAAATTCCTATATTTTACTGCAAACTGATGTTGCAAGGAAAAATATAGATGTAAAATCTGTCATTTCTGGTGTTTTGTTTAAAAGAGATTGCCTTTGACATTCTGTCGATTATTAATATTTCTAAAAATGTTTTAAAAATGCATTATGGATAGTTTTTTTATGTCAAAACTTCGCCTACGGCGTTCTCTTAAATGTTAATATGTACACTAGTTTTTCTAGTTTTTGTAAAAAATTTGCCTATGGCGTTCTCAATAAGTCAATTGCAGATGGGTCGCAAAAGTCTGCCATTCTAAAATTGCTTTGGCTGTGATCAAAAGTTTGAGAATGCCGATTTTTTTCTGAAATATTTGGTGAAAATATAGAAAAAAATCAGAGCAATTTCAATTAAAAAGTAGGAAACGCTCTAAACTGCAGTAATTTACTGATTTTTTAAAGAAAAAAAATCATATATTCTTCCTATATTTTTTTCTTTTTTCCTATATTTCCTATATAATTCGACAGCCTGCAATAATCCTCCTTATGCTTTAGATCAACACGAGCAGTATATTTTACATACAGCGTTTTCAAGCTGCGCAATGAGCTGGGCATCTTGGAATTCTTTGGATTTGATAAAACTGCGTCCCAGCGTTGCCGTTACTTTGCTCATCACTGAAGTCGTATCACGGTCCATGGTGTGAAACTTCGGTTCTGGAAGATCTCCCATGAATCTCAAAATAGTGATCCACAGGGCCAATGCAGCCTAAGCAATAAACAATGCTTTTGTTAATAACGCATCTACGCGAGTGAGAAATGCATAAATAATAGTTTCGCTCACCATACTGTCGGCCTGGGTTTGCAATGTGAGCAACGACTGCTTAAGTGGCTTCCGCATGAACAAGTGGCTGACGTTTCCTTGGAAGTAAGTAGCTGCAAACTTTGGAAACCTGAATTCTAAAAAGTCATCTTTGCCGTGAATTTTGGCCTCAAGTGGGGTTGTGTCCACGTCCTCGATCATACTCGTATTTACTGGCAAATCCTAGAGGAAGAGATAACTGCATCTTTTATTTCTTGTTTGTGAATTCTTTCAAAACCTAGCAGGTTGGCTGCGTGGGAGATGCGGGTTCGAATCCCGTGTCGGTCATCCTGATTGTGGTTTTTGTAGTTTCCCACAATCCAGCAGGATGTCTGTTCCATGTCTTTTTCAACATTGATAGTGTTGCAAATACTGTAATATAGGGTTTCTATTTTAATAAATTATCCACTCAACTGTTACTCAAAATCTTGATTGATTACTCGCATTCAACTTTAGTCAATTGATAATGAAATTACCAAAGCTGTTCGGGAAACATAAGTTGGCCTACTCTTCCAACTAAGTGTTTATTAAAGTCACAAACGTTTTTAAAGGTTCACGTTCCAATTTTTGTACCATTTTACTAGAAATAAACATCTTCGCAAAGCAAAAATAAAGTATAGTAATGAAATGTTGATTTTTCATGGTCATGGAAAAATTCAAAAATGACCTGGAAAAACCTGGAAAGTCAGGGAATTTAAAGCAATTGTATGTACTCAATTGATGCAACTCACATCGAATCGTGATCGCTGTTGTACCGTTGTGTTTTTCACGTCGTCATCTTTCAAGAAATCAAACATGAGTTCCACTAGCTGGGTATCGTCTACCACCTCTTTCTTATTTTCGGCCTTGATGATAACCTCCTTCATACGAGCATCTTTATTGAGAAGCAATTGGTCTTCTTCTTGCTCCTGTCGTCTCAGACTGTCCAACCGCTCCTGCAGATTTATAATAATTAGACACGGTGCGGGTGAATATGCTTGCAGTTCAGTTCAAAGACTTTGAACTTTAATGCAAATAACAACATTAAGGTAGCTAATGCATGAGAAATACATAAATACTACTTTTATCTTTTTCAGTTCTAAAAAACCGAAGTTCTCGCACCTGATAATGCTGATCAGCAATAGCTTTAGCCTTTTTGGGGTCCATTTTTTTCCGCAGAGCTGCTTCTTCTTGGTTTCGCAATCGTAATGCTTCCATTCTGTTCCGATGCCTCGTCCTCATCCTCTTATACCTCTTCATGGCGATAAAGCGACGTGCGCAAGCCTGGATTTTAACAGCTGCCCTCACCTTACGCACATCCTCTTGTCTTACGATGTAACCTCGGCAACGAGCCTGCAAAGTCGAGTTATTTAAGTGACATTAGTGGCGTTTTTAACAGCGGGCCCCTGGGAAGTATAACCTTGTGTGAAAAATTGGGAAAAAATGACAATTTATGTGGACAAATGATTTGAAATGAATTTCACAAGAAATCCAGTGTAAAGCTGAGAAATTTCACTACATTCAGGTCCTTAATTTCATAAAAAATATACTAAAATTACATTTCTATCAGTTTTTTAAAAAAAATTGCCTACAGCATTCTTTTGAAGACTAATGTTTCTAAGAATCTTAAAAATAATGCAAAAAGTAAAGTTATTTTGGTCGAATTCTTTTTTTTTTCTTTTTTAATTTAGCTTACTGCGTTCTCCTAAACGTTATTTTACACCCATACAATTTTTTTAGAAAAGCAAGCTGAAACACTCCATAGATTGAGTGCTGTTATAGTTCTTGAAAATGCGAAAAAATTTTTATGAAAAAATATGACAAACTCTGGACCAACTGGCCATATGTCTGACTGCTGATGCAATTTCAATGTTGGAAAGCTCTCAAGCTAGTTTGGAATTCATGGGAAATTCATGAAATTAGCGTTATGGTCATGGAATTTGCATTATGGTCAGAGAATTTCATTGATTCACAGAACACAAATTTAGGTTAAAATTCCTCATTTGTCATTAGGTTGTTGCAAAAAAATTTGCCTAAGGGTAGAGGATGTTTCTGAAAATAACTAATTAGTTGTGACATAAAACTTGAACGGCTCCAAATTCTAATATGCATTGACACATTTTTTAAGTCATGAAAAAGGCATTGAAAAAATGGTTGAAGTCATGAAATAGGCATTGAAAATGGTTGAAATCATGAAAAAGTCATAGAATTTGCAATCCCATATCCAGAAGCAACCCTGTTTAAAACCTTAAAAATGCCGCTGCAAATAGACCAAATGTGGCAAATAGACCACTAGTGATAAAGGATTTTGTTGGCGAAACCAATGATCCTCACCTGCAAGCGCACAATGTGTCCCCGCAAATGCTTAAATCTGTGGGAAAGTACCCGGGCACGAATGAGAGCTTGAAGCCGAAGAAAGCCGGTTCGCATGGCTCTGAAACGTTTCTTTTGCAGGTAAGCTCGCCAGGCAGTTTGAATGATAATGGCACTTTTACGCATCCGAAGGAAGCGTCGACGGTAGACCCAGCCACGAATGCAACGTTGCAACACTAGAATGTATCTGGTTAGAACCCTGTCTCGTTCTTGCTCCAAAAATAAATCTTGCGCATCCTGCAATTTTATTTTCAAACGATGTTTTTTTTTAGTTTGGACGCTTTTTAGATTTGGTACGGTCAATTCGTCAAATTTTGAGATTTTCTCACGGACAGAAGCAAAGGAAAAATGATAACCTTCAGAAAAACTTTGTTGATTCCCAGTTGAAAATCCGTTTTGCCCAGAACTGCGAAGCAGATTTTACTGGTGGTGGCTTTGCAGTCGATTTTGTGGATCGGACCAACTCCCCGAATCAGGAACCGATACCGATCCACAAATTCTCTGAACGTGTGTCGAATCGGATAACCGGCTCTACGTATCCTGATGGTTTCCATCATCCCAGAGTACCTCAACTGCTTGCAGCACAACTCACGATCGAATATCTGTTCAAGAAATAGTAACATGGTTTATTTTGGCGATTTAATAACGAAATCATTCTTAGAATTTTACTTGTCATCAATGTATCACCATACCTGCGATCGTTTGGCATCATTCGGTTTTATGCAACGGATGAAAAACGGCTGGCAGCAGCCCAATGTTTTCATCAGGGAATCTAAGGACTTTTTGAATTGCGTGCTCAGAGTAGGGGCTTTCTTGCGAGTTTCTGATCCCTGCAATGCAATAGAATCATTCCTTTACAAAATGTTTTTGTGGAAAATATTTGTAAGCCCGCTACAGTAAGTCAAAAGTAATATAAAATGAGTACCATGCCGATGTCACTGTGGAATATGTGAAGCAAATATTTGTTCTTCGACGAATGTATCAACTGCACCAAATCTGCGCTGAACGTATCACGATTCTTTTCGAGAAAGCCTGAAATAAATTAATCGTTTCGGTGTTATTCACAGTTTTGGGTGTCTACTGGACTGGAAAATACTGGAAATCGTTTTTCATACTGGAAAATGTTTTTGATACTGGAAATTTTTCAATTTCAAATTGATTTTTCTGAAAAATGCTCAAAAAATTCTTCCCCTTGACACCTTGTAGTCAATTAACTTCTAAATGATCCCAGTGTGATATATAGCCCATGGAAATAGTTCCTTGGCTCCAAAGGCTCCAATCATGTGGGTCTAGTTTTTAAAAAAATGTCATCATTTGTTATTAAGTTAATCTAAAAATTTCGCCTGCGGCGCTTTTAAATTACCAATCTCAATAAACAAATTTGTGGAAATCTGTGTAAAACTAATTGTTTGGGACTAGTATTTTTTAAAAAAAAAAGATTCGCCCGCGGCATTAGTTTATTAATATTAGGCCTGTTACTAAATTGTTCATGCCCCGATCTCGAAAAATGCTGTGTCCGCCCCTGGTAAGCAAATAATTGACATCAACAATTGCTTATTGAACTAAAAAATTGTGTTTTGTTATACTGGAAAATACTGGAAAAATGAAATTACAGTTCAATAGGCACCCTGCAGTGTCGTAGGTCTAAATTACGCGAGGTTGTCAAACATATACTTGCCTCGGGTATCATAAAATACTACTCCCGCAAAATGGTTGAGCCCAAAAGAAGTGTTGATGTCCGACTTTGGCTTCAAATAGTTTCTGTTTAATCCATGCTGCTTGTGTAGCTTGTTCAACATAGTTTGGTCGGTGCCCTTTGGAAATTTGCTTTCTTCGTCAACTAAGGACATGAGGTTGAGAGGCCTCACAGCGATCATGTCCAGGGCGTCTTGGTTGTCCACAAACTCAATGTGCTGCCAATTGATGGCCTCCAGATTGTACTCTTCTTGCTCCAACTTGAAGATATGCCGAACGAAAAACTGCTGCAGGTTCTCATTGGCATAATTGATGCAAAATTGCTCAAAACTAGTTGGATAAAACAAACATTTAGTAATCTTAAGAGCTACATTCATTGACCTATATTTGGAGAAATTGACAAAAATTCCTAACAGCAGGCTGTCAAGTGATTCTTATATTTCCTGTATTCCCTATATTTTTGAGGAAGTCCTATATAGTCCTTTATTTTTAGAAAAATTCCTAAATATTCCCATATTTTACTGCAAACTGATGTGGCAAAGAAAAATACAGCAGATACTGGCTAAAATCTGGCTTTTCTGATTATTAGCATTTCCAAAAATGTATTAAAATGAATTATGGCTAGTTTTTTTTTTAAAAAAAACCTTTGCATACGCCGTTTTCTTAAATTTAAGTATTTACACACGTACATTTTTTTTAAAAGAAATCTGAAATCCATCATCTACGGCCTAGTTTTTGTAAAAAGTGCTATTTAAAAAAATTGCCCGTGGCATTATCTTGAATATTAATATTCCTAAGAATGTCTTTAAAAGTGCATTACGGCTATAGGTTTTCTATTAAATGTTAAAATTTACACTAGTTTTTCTAGTTTTTGTAAAAAATTTGTCTATGGCGTTCTCAATAAGCCTTTTATAGATGGGTCGCAAAAGGCTGCCATCCTAAAAGTTTGAGAACTGCTGTTCATGAAAATTTTAATTTTTCTCTGAAATATTTGGTGAAAATTTAGAAAAACAAATCAGAGCAATTACAATTAAAAAGTAGGAAGCGCTCTAAACTGCAGTGATTTACTGATTTTTTTTTTTAGAAAAAATTGCTATATTCTGTCTATCTTTTTTTTCTTTTTCCTATATTCTTCTTATGTTTTTTTCATTTTTCCTATAATTTGAAAGCCTGTAACATTCTTACCTGTTGTGATTAAAATTCTCAAATCCAAAAATATCAAGTACACCAATAGACGCTCTAACGTGGGTAGGTGATGGCTTCGGTTTATAGATGGCAGCGTTGATTTTCGATACAATCCAAATAAACATTCGACCATAAATGCCTTTTACGAAGGCATCTCTGACATCGAGGGACTGAATGGCGCTCATCGGTGCAACGACGGCATCGCCTTGCGCAAAGATGGTCCTGGTGGTCAAGGCTTCGGTTAACAGTCGTATGTTAACCTGTCAAATTATTTGTGTCGAAACATGCAATAAGTAATTGTCCGTGATTCTGGCGGCGATAAGAACGCTAAATAAATTAAACCGTGCACAATCATACCTCGAGTAATTTGGCTGCTTTTTTCACGCAGTTTGTATCAATTATTTCTGATGAATCCAAATTATCAACAACCAAAGCTAGAATGAATAAACATTGAAAACTTTGTGCCGATTATTCGGGAACAGGTTCAATTTTGAATTCCCGGGAAACTCGGGGAAATGAGAAAGTGACAGGGAAACTCAGGGAAATTGGTAAAATTCGTGAAAATGTCAGGGAAAGTCAGGGAAACGCCACTCAAAGAGAAGCGCTAAGCGATCATTTTTACACGGCTAAATTTCAAGCTAGGAGGATTTCAGGACATCAAGATATGCCGACA
>JAQGAF010003233.1:0-18430 GCA_034687865.1 Kryphioiulus occultus
CAGAAGGCCCCATCCCCCTTTTTCCCTGTGATTACATAATCAATGACTGAAAACATTTCGAATTGATGGATTATCAAAGTTTGAGCATAATTGATGGTTTTTAGGCAGAAAAAAGTATATTTTCAGAATAAAAACGCCGTTGGCGAATTTTTCGATAGCAAATGATGGATTTTAATCCACTGTTTTATAATACAGCAAAGATGACATACTTACCTCCCCCAAAGATGAAGACATAATACTTGAACGTGACCGGCTGCCATTTTGATGATGCACGCTTAACAGACTTAACTTGCAACCACCTATGGTAACAGATTTCGACAAGCTGAGTTACACCGTGCTAATTTTAACTACCAGTTTTTAGTGTATAATATGGTTGGGGCTAGGCTAGGTTAGGCTTTTAACTTGATATTATAAGGCATGATAATAAATTTAACATTAACTTTTATTACGTTCTTCGCCCATTACCGTTGTTTTTCAGAAGCTAAAATTATCGTGGTTTAACTAAGTTCGTCAGGATTTACTGCATAGGTGACGCCATCTTATTTCTAAGTTCTACTTAATGAGATATAATTGGAGTTAAGGTTATATCTGGACAATAGAGGGAATTGGAAGTTAAATCTGGATAATAGAGGGAATTGGAGGTTATATCTGGACAACAGAGGGAATTGTAAGTTATGGATGGAGGGTTTCTCAGCCGTAACTAATGTTCGAGTTTTTAAACTGAAATCTGACCAAACTAAAGCATGAATCTTTCTTAACTTTTTTTTTATCGACAGTAGGTACATCTAGGAAGAACTGCAAACACGTTTCGAACGCCTGAAAAGCAGGAAGGGTTTTATTTAAAACATTTTGTATACATGCTTTAGTTTCTGCTGTGTGGAATTTAAAACATTAACACTCGTTGGAAATAAGTAAAAATTATATTTAGTTCAAAGCAGTTGCTGTTTTTCTTGAATGGCGGCTCTATCAACGTTATTACATTTTCAGAAAGGTCACGCATCAGTTTTCTCACATTTATATTCCATAATGGTCAAAAAGTCAATCCGAAAACCCCGTAATAAGGCTGTTTCCGAAGCCTAATATTTCCAGAAAAAGATTTCATGGGAGTTTTTCGATAGAGGTATTTATTTAGAACAATTTGCGAAGTAAGAGGTATATTTACGTAAGAGGGGAATAAGTTATCGTGGGAAAAACACGAAATTGCTATGTTATTATCGTTATCCAATACTGGGAAATATATTTTTTTTGGTTTCAAAAAGGCAATGCTGTTTGTTTCATTTCAAAATGGATATTTTGGTTTCTTTTCAATATTCCAGAAACCTGTAATTTTTTAAAATGATACTTGCACCTTTTAAGAAGCAGATTTGTGCACTTTCTTCGTTTGAATTATGGGGTTATATTATGCAAGCTTTCCGTTATATTTTATTTTGAGAAATTTGTGTGTGCCATACACCAAGGTTAGCATGTAGAAATGTTGTGACATTTCAAATTACTCTCCAAAACCAAAGAACTCATCCATTATTGAATTGGATTTTCATAATATCAGCTACTTTAAATTAATTAAAATCCATGATTTTTGCCAGTAGATTTTTTAATTACTCTAGCTGCGTTTTCTAATGAGTGCTAAATAGCGAACACTTTTTGTAGCAATGTGGGCTCAAATCCTCCATTTCAATCCTGTATTTCTAACCTAACCTATCCGATTTAACCTAGGAACATCCCACTTTATCATTGTGACTATGCAGGAGCAGGGTTAATACGGTAGTATAGTCCACTGAGCGCTAAAACAATTTTAGCTATACTACGGAATATGGCCTGCTGCTGCCCACGCCGTCACAGACACTATGGGAAAGTTGGCTTCTCCTAACGGCTCGTAAGTTTGCAGTAATTGCCTGACGGTTATTTCAGGAAAATCAGAAATAAAATTTTTAGTTTCGTTTAGGCTAGGTTAGCTTAACAAACAGAAAATGCACACAAAATGGGTAAATTGCAACAGCTACATTAAGAGGACATATGTTATTCTTGTCTACTAGACAAGTACATGTATTGTTGAAATGCATTTGAGCACGTTTGGAGCAGGACAGGTTTCGTAGTATAATCAACATTTGTATGCCGATTTTATAAACAAAATCGTCTGAGGCATTCCCGGTATACATGTACATGTAGCTAACATTCTCAAAATGTTCTTTTATAAAAAGCCCTCAAATATAGAATTGGAATTCCAAAATAAATATCAACGAATCATTCTCGAGGAGGTTGCAACTTCGTGTTCACTGACTTCAGCAGGACTTCATCGACTTCAGCATGACTTCATTGACTTCTGTGGGACTTCAACCAACATCTACCTGACTGCGTTGATGGGAGTGGGGGTTTACGAGGCAATCATTGTTGACGGTCTAAGAACGTCTCCCCACTGCCCCCACACCCATTGTATGGGTAGTCAGATCTGTCAAAGAAATCCCTGAGGGTCTGGTCGAAGTTTTACGAGTCCGAAGCCGCTGCACGGTGGCGTTTCTGTTTTTTTTTCTCCCTCCAGAAGCTGTTATTACTTCGTTATCTCAGGTCCGCCGGGCCAACAACGTAATTTCCCCGACGCGGATTTTAATTCTCCCTTTTATCAGCCATTGATCTCCTCTGTTTCAGCTTCTGCCTGCGCTCAGCGTAATCTCTTTTTTTTTCTCATCTCGAGCCGTATCACGTGTCCGTCTCGCTATGGCGGACCTCCCCGAGATCTAAATACCTGTTGCTCGACCCTCGTGTTGTGCCACACATTATTCAAATACGAACGAGTCGAGATGCACGATGGCGATAAAACGCCAGTGGTGCCAGATGCGATGGGACAGCGCAGGTGCCGCTGGGAAATCCACTAACCTAGATTCGTGATGGAAACCTCGTCCACCTCTGACCCCGATTAACGATACAGCTTCGTGCGACAGGTGGTGCTGGGGAGGCGCCTGACTTCAGGATTAACGGGGGACAAGGTGATGGTGAAACCAGGTGCGTTTGTATGTTTGTTGAAGGTTATGTAACGATGTGTGGAGAAGCAGAGTATGGCAAAACCAATCATGCTGGTGATGAAGGAAGATGCTTGAAGTCACAGGAAGATCATCTGGAAGGAACAACTAGGCACATGGTGGTGGCATTGATACACGTGTGACATCACAGGAAGTACCTGTGTATGAAGAACAGGGCATGGTGAAACCATCATCTCTGGAAAGAACAACAGGGACAACAAGTTGGTGGCGATAATAGATGTGTGACGTAACATGAAGTACCTGTGTATGAAGAACAGGGCATGGTGAAACCATCATCTCTGGAAGGAACAACTAGGGACATGGTGGTGGCGATGACAGAAGTGTGACGTCACAGGAAGTACCTGAGTATGAAGAACAGGACATGGTGAAACCATCATCTCTGGAAGGAACAACTAGGGACAAGGTGGTGGTGATGATAGACATGTGGCTTGGTATCCTCGTAGGAAGTACCTGTATGAATAAGCAGTGCATGGTGAACCATCATCATGACGTCTGAGGTACCGTACACGATAAGGAACTGCTGGAGACATGGTGGAGGTAAAGGGATAAGTGTGACGTCACAGGAAGTACTAGTGGACATGTAATTAGGGCCTAAAACACACAGGAACCACCAAGGACATGGAACATAATTCGCTCATTTGCGGCAACAACGTCATACTTTAATTCGAAAATCGTAATTTTTCAGGATATGTATTTGAAATTTAAAAATACAATGAAAAAAAATAGAAAACACTAAAATAATACTGAAAAATGACAGTTCTCGGTGAATCGTACGACACAGAAGAAACCCCGCTCAAAAAAAGACTTCACCCCCCTTCCCTCTGTACCAATAACTCAGACGTCATGAGTTTTAAGTTGCAGAGTTATGGCAAACCATCAGTAAGGTGTATGGTGCAAAAAACAACAACTAGAAATTATAGTGAAACGGGCATATGCCGTCAGGAGTGCTCTTGCAGAAAACAAACCAGTGACGTTTATATTTCGCAAGAAAATAGAAGAGCGCCTATGAAATAGTGTATGTGCGTAAAACAAGTTGAAAGTTTCTAGTTTGACATTTTTTATCCACTCGTATACATGTACATGTACATGCCTTTAATTTAAACATGTAAATTACATTTAAGTATCGAACAAGTAGTACAGGCTGCATAGTTAATAGGCTACCTTAACTACTCGAACATGTACTGTATGATCATGACCACTCACAGAAGGCCACCTGGGAACAAGTTATAGCGTATTTTGAGCAGCCTCATGTTGCCGTTGTCCTATTTGTGATTCTTATGAAGTTTGATGGAATTTCCCGGCTTGAATTCATGAAACGGGATGCAGAAATTTCTCCATAATTTATCATCTTAGATTAGGCTTTGGCGCGTTGCTACGATTTCGTGATTCACCTCGAATGTCCGGGAATGCCATTAGAATTTGTCATTGTCAAGATAGGGGAATCTTATCGCCATTTGCAAATTTCTACAGAAGCAAAAAGCAGCGGGGGGTCGCTGCCCCTCCCTTCCATATCCAAGTCTTTTAATTTTTTGAACGCATTATTTATGGACAAGCCGAAATGACGCTGATTGACGCCATTTTGTTATAGGAATTAATGCCCACAACAGTGCTTCAGTGCTCACGCGTGTCCCTCTGTCTGGTCTTGACTTTAGAGGCGTGAAATGGCTGATTCTCGTTTAACGTAATAATGCATTTTAAATTGTTTCCAGGCTCTTGTCCAATTCTATATTTAGACACTGCAAAAAAACTTCAACCTTCGCTAGCAATGAAAACAATTCGAGACCGTGAGAATCGAAATTTAACGGTTTTGCTCTTTGGCACCAGTAGGTGCATCAGATGGCTCTGGTCACAATTTTACTTCTAAATTCTTATTGTTACTTTAGAACAACCGAGCAAGCACGATCCAGGTCCACGATTTCCATGAATGCAACCTTTTCTTAATCTTCCTGATTTGCAGAAAAATTCCATTCACAAACAAATGACTTCTTTGGCAAACGATGCGTGTTTGACATGTCGAGAAAGTAACATTTTGGAAAGACGTGCGGGAAACATGATGTTTACATACATGTACATGTACATGAAATTTTCACGTTACATTTCTAATATGTAAAGAGCATTTCCATTTAGGTTTCTATCTATTCCAAATATAAATGGGACAATCATGCAAACAGGCAAATTAACCTTCATATTGTTAACGTACAACCTTTGTATCGTTTTCTAACACAATATACCTTCTTGGTGGTCCTTTCTCGAATTGCTTCCAAAAAATATCCGATAAAAATGTTTTACATAAATGGGCCTCAATCATAAAATACTTTCCTTCATTGTTGCTATTGTTTGTAATGTAATGCTAATTACAAATGGTTGTATTTTAAATAAATCTATTAGTTTTAATCTTTTATGGTATTGCATTATTTGATTGTACTAATAAATTGGTATGCGTGCAGCACGATATAGGGCGACCATAAGCTTTGATCTTGAGGACGTCATAATGATTTGTATGAAATCAAATTTGGATAACTTTTAGCCTCTATTCAGATCATTGGTGCCAATCCAAAAGGAAAATTGTAAGACATTTTGTGCAATTTGAGTTAATTTCAATAACCAGGGACGGTATAGGTAACATTTTTTGAAATTCATTTCCCTAAAATTTTAAGGAATGATAACAATGAAAGTAACGCCAAGGCAAGTCATGAATTGCCCCGAGTTATGAATTTGTATTTAAATTGTCTTAAATATTGCCTTCAGACATTTTAATTCTGAGTGACATGGTATAGTCCGAAATTTTCTGAAAACCCCAAAAAATTTGACAAATGCATTAGAAAATGCTCATTGCAATATCGTTTCCATAATTACGAGAAATTTTCCAGAACAATTATTATGAGTGAAAAGGACATTTTCCTTAATCAGACCACCTTTAATATCACATTTATGTGTATATACTGTAAGTTTAGTATAATGTATAAAAAAAAGTTGAAAACTGCGAAAATTGACCGAGATTTTCATAAATACGAAACATTTGAAAAGTGTTAGTAAATGCTAATTGCAATATAATTTTCATACTTACAGCGATATTTGCCCGGAGTATAATTATGCGTGAAAAAGGCATTTTTACGAGAAAAAAAAAATCTTATGAATATCCCTCGCCTTTTGTAATAAACTTCTTTAGTTTATCGGAATATATCGGTATACGAAAATTTCGATCTATTTTTGGCGCAGTAATACAACAAAAAAATTAGATGGAAAACTGCTACAAAAATAGACGAAAAAAGTTAAGAAAAAGCATTATAAGCATTAGATGGGTTAATTTCAAAAGCAATTTCAAAAACAATTGCCGGCCTTATCATCGCATTAATTTCATCAGTTTTCATCGTCCCTTTTAAGGCACTACTTGAGACGTATTTTTCCCATCAAAACTGCATTTTTTTCAGCTTTTATCGTTCAAAAAAAATTGCGATTTTCATTTAAAGGTGGGCCCATTCAAAAATCTTTTCTCACAAGAATCTCGTCTCCTCCCTTGCCTGAATTCACTTTTTTTCCAGAAAACTGAATTGAATTCATCTCTGTAATGTCAAGGACGTTCATACATGTACATGTATTTCTGTTTTTGGAGCTGCGAAGCTCGTGATAAGATCGCTGTAAGAAACCGACATAAAATGAACATGAACGCGCATTCCACTGTCCCTTTTTCTTGTTTTTTTTTCGTTTTCTTTCACTTTTTCGATAAAATCCGAATTTGGAAACTTGTGCACCTCTGCTTAATCGTAATTGTCAGGCGTGTATTCGAGTGCTATATAGATATGGGGCCGTGCATGCAAATGATTAAAGGAAAGTGAAATAATTGGGTGTCTGGGGGCGATTCGTTATCTCAGCAACAGGATCGTAATACCTGTTTCGCAAATAAGGTAAAAAAAATCCCCCGATTTTTTATTATTTACCGGCAGCCAACTCTTCAATCATTTGTTTAACGCTCCATTTTATGCTACTTTATAACAACTGCCAATTTGTACCCGAGAATGGTTGTTTTTTATTTTTATTGTTGTTTTTTTGCTGACTTTTCCTTTTAAAACAATGTTTAGCGCACACCCACCTTTTCGGGCATACAATGCTCGATTAAAAATAACAGTCCGAAACGCCACATTTAGATTGAATTCGAAGATTTTTTTTTGGTCAGCGTTTTAGGGCTTTCTTATCAAACAAAAACGCGTTCAATGGTCTTGCATGGGCAGCCCCGCATAATTTCGAATAATTTTGATAACTTTAAGGGTCGTCGAGCACTTACATCGTTAGGACAGATATTAAACCGAGGTTTAAATCGCGTGGTCGTTTGACCAACAATTAATTCAACTAATTTTCAATTTGCTGTTTTATGGACACCAAATAAGGGCCGATAGGCGACTTTCTTTCTGAATAAATTACTAATTATCAGCAGATTTGCAACTGCCTTTACATGATTTCTAGATTTGCATTCAGACAACATTACGATCTTACGTGTCATTGTGTAATCCATTTTCTTCCGAATTGGTCAACCCGACTCCTAGGACTTACATACGTCCCATTCCAGATTATAGATGAGTTGCACAAAATAATGGAAATATTTGCTACAGATACGTAGCTTTTATTAATTCTACAATTGAATGGTTCAAGTTTTGAGCATTCTGTAATTGAAATTTGTACCATGAGAGGTAGGCATAGAAAGGTTTCATTGTGCTCGGGAATTATTAAGCTCGTGGCATAAAAAAACGAATTTCCGAGATGTCTGAGCTGCCTCCATGATCCATGATCGACTGATTTTTGTTGACCAACGCCCAAAAAACGTTGAAAGTCCTTTATTCATAAAAACAGTGTAACTGTAGTAACTGTACTTTACTACTGAATAACTGATAATCATCAGTATGTCAGTGGGTACTATGAAATATGCCCTGTACTAGATGCACAATTCATCCATTTTTTATTTTGTGTTTTTGTGCTTGCCCTAACATAATTAATCTGTCGCTAAATCTTTGTTTTAGAATGCACTCATGATTCATAATTAGAATGACCGTGATCCTAATATGCACAAAAATATGAGTACTTAAAGTCTACTTGTATTGTAGGCAAGAAGGACACCTGTTCTACCTGCCCCATTTACATGTAATGTATGTGTTGTTTATTCTAGCAAAACCTAACCTATTGCAAACACTGCTCAAAATGTTTTATTTTATTAAAAGCCCTCAAATTTGTGGTTAGAATTTGGTATACTACGGTATATTCCCTGCTCCAAATGTGCGCAGATATACACCGTGTCATACTACCGGCATATATGCATGTACTGTATGTATTTTGTGCACATTTGTAATATGAATATACCGTAGAATGCCAAATTATAATTTAAAATTTGAGGGCTTTTAATATAAAAACATTTTGAAGAATGTTTGCAATAGGTTGGGTTTTGTTAGACGAAACAACACCCACAAAAACACAAAGAGTTTGGATAAGGATAAATTGGGCAGGAAGAACAGGTTAAGATATACCTGTAGATAAAACAAAAAAGACATGAAAAATATGTATTCCGACAATTAGGACAGGTGTCATACTAGACAACCAATGCATGTTTTGTTTAACCTACCCTAACCTAAAAATGTACTTTCGTAAGTTTGCACGCCCCAATAGCGGGCAATCACTGCCAGCCTACGAGCTGTTAGAAGAAGACCATTTTCGCATAATGTCCATGCTGGACCAGGGCATATTCCGAAGTACAGCCATTTCAGCTGATGAATGATTCCGATTAACACATGCTGAGAATGCAGCACTAGACATTTTCATCTCCATGTTAAACGTGACGTTTTCCTATAATCTACCTAATTTTTTTCCTACAGTATATTCCTCCTATATTTTTTTTCCTTTTTTCTATATTCTCCCTATATTTTTTCCACATATACACGTGCGTGTTTACGATGAAAAACGGCGTTTTCGACTTGAAAATGAGCAACGTGTGTAGCTCCAAATAAATGACAAATAAATGTTTTTAAGGTTTTTAAGCTTTGGAAATTTATTCCTCGGCACTAGATCTGTTCCGATTCATCTGCAATACTTCACGTGACGTCACACGTTTTCGTCAAGTTCACGTTTACCGCAGAGCTGTAACGTGTTCGTACTTGTACGTTCCCTCAGCTATTGCAAATTTTCAGTAGATGTGTCTATGACACGATACAAAAGGTCAAGCTCATTGGATGTTACAGAGTTGGTGAACAAGATCTCGATCAGGAGGAGTCACTCCTACACTGGGACAGATCCAAAAAAAGAAAGGATGGTAACCATGATGTAATTCAATCAATGTAAACTGTAGCTAGCGGGCCAAACAATTTGACCTACAGTACAGTTACCGTAAGGGCGTGCAGCGCTGCATCTCCCAGTGAATAACTTTACCACCAGGTGAGTAAACTTGGCGATTTCTTCCTGAAGAGTCACGCTCTGATCGCCTGGCTTGTCCTGGCCAATGCAAGCTGGGAATTTCGACCCTTGATCACCCCCTTTGCTGCTCCGCAAAAAAACCAAACAAAATTGTTATGTATACACGATGCGGAGCTGGCGCGCAGCCGCGATATGAATCATTCCCTTTCCTTGACTCGTTTTAGCAACAAATGAATGCGCAGACTGCGGCTGGGAAATAAAACAAGTGTGTGAACCAAATCGTGGAATGCGGTTTGTCCGCTACACATTCTGAACGGGCGAAAGCCAGCCTGTGCTGTCCCACATTATGCGACGAGTGTCATTTCCAATGCACTGTGATTTCGGTCACTGGGTGCCTTGCTGAAGCGTCCATTCAGCGCAATTAATGAGAAATTATCGTTAATCACTGCTGGTAACGCAAATTTTGACGTCACGTGGCCTTGGTGACGTCAGATGACAATAACGACCGAGTTGACCAGAGGCCAACTCGGTGGTAATCGATGGCACCCCTCGCTTGTGGGCGACGGACAAGAATGTCGAAGAAATGCCCCCTAGGGAAAACTGTCCAGATTAAGATATTGTCTGCGAGAAAATGGCCAACACGTGACGCCATAGTGAACCTGGATTGTGATGTAGGCTGTGATTTTGTTAAAATTTTGGTAAGTTGTAATTGGGAACCCCAGGAGCGGTTACAAGATTGCATCCCTTACAAAAAATTGAAAGTTATTTTTAAAGTTGCTAGTAGGTAGGTTTCCATTTTTTTTGTATTTTTGGTATCAGAAACGCGTTTTAACAGGTATCAAATAAGTCTGATCGGGTGCAAAAAATGCCTATCATAGGTTTCAGAGGGATACCTTGGTGTGTACAACATTTTGGAAACCTATTGAAAACCTATGAAATACAGTACATTGGATATAACGGAAACCCGTTAACAACCAATACATTTAATGAAACCTTAAAGAAATCATCATTGGTTTCTTTTACAAAGTTGTACAGTACATTTTGTATTCCAATAATACACCATAAAATACCTTGACACCCACTGGATACTTGAAATAACTAAAATTATACTTACATTTTTGTAAGGGCTACCAGGATTTCAAAAGCAAATATAATAATACCGGTAAATAAATACACTGTAGCGGTAATGGTATGAAAATAAGTATGCGCGATATAGGCTGTGATTTTTTTAATTTTGGAAATTTTTAATTGGAAATAGGAAATAACATATTAATGATTATCAATATTTCGATGATCAATGATTTCGGAGAATTTTTTAGAAATCTGGATCACAAATGATGTTTTTTAACCAAAATTCTTGTAAAAAATAAGGACTCAGTTAATTCGTTATGCATCATCAAATTGCAGCCCACTTATTAAAGATAATGACAGAATACTTGAACGTCTGTTATATTCGTCTTCATGAGATTTGAAATTTATAAAAAAAAGGTTTGGCAATAACATTTAACTCATTTTTCGCATAACCTTCAGTTTGTGGAACAAAACGTCGTTTTCCAAAAAAAAAGTCAATTTATTTCAGGCTATCACTATATCACAGTATTTAGTAATGCAATACATTCTGAAAAATATACGATCGCCACTGGCAATTTCAAGGTTTAAAAAAAACTAACAACCTTCAGAAATGTTAAGAAAAATACATTATCCTTACCATTTCTAAGTTTTATTTATAGTGTAATTAATGTCACAAATCTGATTTTATTGCCTGTTACTAATTATATTTAGATCAAAACGAAAATAAAGCCAGCAGTTTAAACGGATAGTTTATTGCTTTTGCTAACTGGACATAACGTGTTTTACGCTGGTTTTCTGCATGATTTAAATACACTTTCCTGTGAAATTATTTCAGAACCGTAATAGCCTAAGTCGCAAAACACGATCGCACCAATTTGTTGGCGTTTCTTGAAACATTTCCTTGAATATTGAAAAAAATGTCACCCACAAAACGAACTGGAAATTTAAAATGCATCGAGTAAATGTAAATGTATCTATTTTTAACATATTCTTTTAGATGTTTTTAACTACACTTAGTTATGTTTAAAGCAAGGATACGTGCCGCTCATGCAAATGGTACAAAATTCCAAAATGATATTTACAAAAGAAATTCCAATTCTCGATATGCGTCATGCATGGGTGGGTCGCTAGGAGTAACAGACAGTTTGACAACTTGCTACGCAAATAGTTAAATTGAAATAGTTCAAGCGACTTTCTTCTACAGGTCTATGTTCCCATCCTGCACATCCAGGACCATGTTTTTGTCCAGTCTAGCAATGACCTTGTAACCTTGCACAAATGACAGTTGATGGCGCCACTGGCGCTTTACAGCCATGGATCCCCATTTCCGGAATTTCCAGACCAAGAACTGACATGACGGAACACTGTCTGCAAAACTCCCGCATGCGTCTTCTGTTGACAGCCTATAATTTGCATACATTATCCCAAGGCAATGGTTCTGCTTGCATGGGTATGCAAATTGCCTGCAATTATCACTTGATGGTCCTGTAGTTGTCTTTTGAATTGGCATCAGAGGTTAAAAATACATGTATACATGTAAAGACAAACGGTGTTGAGGATCTCTGAAATTTCCGTGACGTAACATTTTTGGGTAAGACTTGCAATCAAAAGCTGATAGGAAGCTAATGCAGCTACTCGTGTAGAATTTCGCGATTTCAGTAATACCAATTCCTATACGCAATTCAATTCAATTCAACTCAGTACCCTACTGTACATGTTTGTCGTACTTGTATATCTTTCTTAAGGCCTTTTCAAATGACGTCATTCCACAGCGTCATCGTGGTGTCATGTGACGTCATAACCTACTGCCACAATGTTAATGAATTTATCTGAATTTAATTGAAATAGTTCAAATCGCTAAATTTGTAGATTTCCATGAGGATTGAGTTATTTACCAGGGACATCTAATTCGTTTAAAGTTTCATATTCCTCCGTTGAATTATGCACAAATAAATAAAAATTGATAAAATTGAAAATGTCATGACCTTTGATTGACCCCTAAATTGTATCAATTGCGTAACTTTAAACAAATAAGAGGCCCATAGTGAATAATTAACTCAGTCTTCGTGGAAATTTATAAATTTAGCTGTAATTATAATTAATTAAAGCAAAAGTAAGTAAATAAATGCAGGTTAATTATTTGGCATGGTGAGAATAGGCGATGACGTCACATTATATCAGGATGATGCTACTAATCGTGTAATAGGCGCATGGATTCTGATGGTTCCATTCTCATTACTGACGATTAGTCGAAATTTTGGAAAGCATTCAGTCAGTATGGGAATAATGACATGGCATTACACTGAATGATTTCTGATATACTAGTAATTTGACCTTTGCGCAATATGTTACAAAATGTATATTGCTAATCCGGGTCCATGTCATTGCATTTTTTAAATACTTATCCGGTTTATCTGAAATTGCTTCAATGGGACCAAATGCCGGCATTTTACAATATACATACTGTATACATGTAGATGTAGGCTGTTTTTTGAGTTCCTGTTTCAATGTTATTTGCAATATTTGTCTTGTGTTCAATTTTTTGCAATGTATGTACACGCACAAATACATGTAGTTGCAGTGACACGAAACACAAGTTATTCGGACACAATTGGCATTCTTAGAAAAATTAGAACGAAAATTGCAAAAGACTGTAAGCAAAGGTACATGTATACCCGAAAGTACGAAAGTAGGGTAACGATTTCGCCTTGATATTTCCCCAATCGCGGTCAGTGTGGTGACAAGTTGACAGTCAATGACCATACAGCGTATTTGAAGAAAAATGCCATAGTTCATAAATACACTGACTGGTAAGGTAGCCAAATGACAAGGACAGAAATCAGGTCCGACCAAGCGTTCTAATGGTCATATAATGTAAGTCAAACATTAAACGGGCTCAACTGCTGGACATCAAGGCTGAAATTGCTTTAAATCCACCTGGATAAATTACTAAAAATTTGGTAAAAGTGCATGGTTGGTTTTCGGATAAACATTTTGGATAATGGTGAAATTCTCATGCAGTTATAGTATAGTGAATGTGTAGCATTTTTAAATTCGAACTTTTCGAAGCGACCAGTTTCCATTCGAGTCAGTGATTCCCTGGGTCGTTTTGACATCATCATCTTGCAAAAACACGGCATGGTGGGTGAGGGTACAGAGTGAGGCATAAATCTGCCGCTATCTCACATTTTAGATGCAATTGCTAGTAAGGTGGAATTGCGTAGGAATGAGGGTAATGGTAAAGTCAGTGGGCACCAAAAGATAGCATCAAACCAGTTTCAGAGTCGTGCAATCTGTAAATTGAAACCGGCTGGTTTTGGCGAAAAATTCAAAGCAAACGGAATGGGAGTTATTAATGAAGGAAAGCAAGGTAAAAGCTGTTATGTGATAAATCCAAACACAACTTAGTCGTTAACTCCCCAGGACAATTAACGATCGTGATTTTAGACAAATTTTATTGTAATGTGTTTAATTAAGTGGTTGGTGCGTTTTATGTTAATTAAGTGCAGCTTGTCAGGGGGAATTAATTTTCCATGTTGACAAATAATGGGATTCATTGTGTCAAGACCTGTATGCCACGAGGTGAAGCCCGGCTGTTAACGTAACGTTAGGTATACAATTACCTACTGTATATTTATATATACCGTCTCTGGTTACATTATATTTCACATTTATGCAAATATTCAGCGAAACTGAAAATGATAGGAATCTCCATTTTTCAAATCTCCAGTGAAGTTGACCATTATACATGTAGAAAGTGCGTTTTGAACTTTATCTATACGAGTGAATTAACACCAAATGTTTAATTTGTAATGAAAATCCTGATAGCACACGCACGAATACAACGTAATACATGCCATTTTTATGTATTTTTTTAATTATTATGATTTTATTACCTAAATCACTCTACTGGTGTAGTGCCACTTAGTAAGACTATTTCGTACTATAAAGAATGCTAGCCAATTTTTAGGAGGACTACAGTGTATTCATATGCAGCAGTGGAAAATTAGTAAATAGACGCTATAATGCCGATATAGATGGCATGAGTGAAATAGCCCAACTCTTTATCCTCACACCGTCACACGTACTGTATACCGTCAATGCTAAATTTTCATAATTACGTTCTGAGCAAAGAAATTAAAATAAACATGTATTATAAATAAAAAATAACTTGATATAGTTCTTCAGAAGTACCCGTTAAGGGCCCATTGCTCCAAATATATACATTTGTCGTTTATTTTGCATTTGCGTCTTTATATGCTTTCTATTTCTATTACAGTGTCCAGGATAAGGACACGATCTGCTGCCTTGCGGTCAAAATTACAAGTAAAACCCAACAGATGTAAACAGTATTTCCAGCAATCGGGTCCTTAATTGTATACTGCTGAAGAATTGGTAAGTTATTTGTTATTTCCATTTGTCTGCTAATGACAGACACACTTCAATACCTGTACAATAGGCCATTTGCCTCTTAATATGATGTCTCAATGCATTTCACAAAACGACTTTTACTTCATCCTGTATATGAATTTTTTGGGTCGTAACTCATTTTAGTTAGCTTTTCGCATTAATATTCAGGAAGCCATACCGGAATTATGTTCGACATCAATATATCTCTCCGCTAATTGAACGTTGGGCATGACGAGTATTTATTTTCTCACGATGTAAAACGGTACGGCAAGTTCTTTGGCGCATGCGCACAACGTCGCTCACGTTTACACTATTTTCACCGTCTTTTTTGTAGTATTTTTTACACATCTTCATACTTCCATTGAGAGACAACAAGTAGCATGTAATAAAACAATTAAACGCTCAAAATGCAAAGTGAGGCTGAGGAATGGGGGCCTGCTGCCAAAGACGCCTGACCTCAATTCGGTCATTTTCTCAAGAATTTCAGTTTTTCACAAACTGCGAATAATGAGTTGTCTTTGTTGTTTGCTGAGAAGCTTTTCGGTTTTGAATGGCGGTAATGGAGGCATAAATCGCCATTATCGCTTGTTGACCCGTCCCACAAATGGGGTCCACTTTGACCCTTGTAGAGTCACTTGCCAGATTGAAAGCTGTAAATGTATTGTGTTTTGGAACTTTCTACTCATCTACTGTATAACTGTTCAGTTGACATTACAGAAAAAAAAATATTCAAAATGGAGATGGCCTAATGAATTCTGCATACACGACTATTAATAAGACCAGCTTAAAAAAATACGTATCGTAATGCTGATCGTGTAAGGGGTGCAGAACTGATGATCCATTCAGAGTACATGCATGTATGCACTGATATCACACGAAATTTTGGATAATTATGTCGTAATAATGACAGTACACCGTCGTTGTCACTCAGATGATGATCAGATTGGTATCGGGTACCAAATCACCACATATTCCAGCAAGGTGGTGAGTGACAATAGTGCACACAGTACGTGACCGTGTCTTCATACAAGTTGTAGTAGTTGTCCATCTGCTGATGCCTGGATTCATAGTGCACTAGTGGTACTTTGTCTTTTTAAGGAAACCATGATATGTACATGTACCATTCGAGCACTCAAGCTGGTCATTAACTCATTTTACTGGTATCACTATTCCGGTAAGCTGTAGTCGTTTTTTGGACAACTGTTAACTGATATCAGCTAACATCAGCAGATGAAAGCATCTGCTATGGATATCGCCAGACGTGAATTAATGTATCATCATTATAATGTATCAGAAGGTTTGCAAATAAAATATGAGTATGCATGTATAGTTTTGTATAGGTTTAGTGTTGCATAAGAATTCAGTACCTCTAAACAATTGGCTAGGATTATTCATATTATGGAATAGTCATGTTATGTGTAACTATTGACTGTTTTAAGTTACGTATAAATTCTCCATTATTTAAAAAACTTACCTAAAAACGACATGTGTAATAGTTGCTATAAAATACACACATTTTTGCGCAATATTCAAAATCGTACGTGCAAGAAGTAGACGTTTAGCACTCTTAACCTGATACGTACATTGTACATGTACACTGTACAGTATATACATATATACAGTCAATAGTACTCTTTTATACGTTTATGTAGTGACGTTTGTATAAGTGCCACAAAAGTATCAGAAGTAACAAGTCAGTATAGTGTCAGTAATGATATAGTGATGTCATTTTTGGCAACTATGAAGTTCAGTAGTGATTCAATAATGTACTGGTAATACCACTGATATCAGTAAAGTTTCTACGAATGTCATCGCGGATGAATAAAGTAAAGTGATGTCAGTTGTGGCAACTATAAAATTCAGTATTGATTCAATAATTTAATATAAAATTTATGCAAATGTATTGGTAATAGCCACATTGCAACTGACATCAGTTAACTTTATTGATATGTGATGACATTCGTAGAAACTCTACTGATATCAGCAGTATTACTAGTACATTCGTAGTTTCGTACAAATTTTGTATTAAATTATTGAATCACTGCTGAACTTCATATATTCCACAACTGACATCACTTTACTTTATTGATACGTGATGATATTCGTAGAACTTTACTGATATCAGTGGTCAGCTAAAAAGTTAAGTAGTGACTTAATAATTTGATACAAAATTTGTACAAATGTACTTGTAATACCACTGATATCAGTAAAGTTTCTACGAATGCCATCACATATCAGTCAATTTCTACTGAAACCAATGCTAATTTTCTACCAGGGATGGCGGACCGCCCTCCGTTCCGTCCGCTTCCGGTTGCGCTTAACCCCGATTAGAGTAATCGACGAATGCAAACCGACTCTAATTGGACCCGCCTTCTTCACCGATTAGCAAATCAGAGGGTGGTGCAATTGAAGGAACTGGCCCGCTCTAATTAAGGTGGTCCTTGGTATTCGCAGGGGTCATCGCCCCTCCTGGCCCCGTTGACCCCCGCTCGAACACGACTCCCGCATGCGGTGGTCAAGTCGAGCGAGGCCGGAATGCGCGCTACCCTTTCGCTCGCTGGGGGTTGGCTGGCCCACCGGATCCATTCACCCGTGGCCAGATTTTGGGGGGAAAAAACGCGTTTCCCCCTCCTTAACTCCTTTGCATCATCCGTGCAATTTAAAGTGTAACACGCCAGAAGAGAATTCTTCGCAAACATTTCTCGGGCCAATAACACCTTCCTCCTCAGCCTCCTAGCCAATGTTTCTGCTCAGCATCAATGAGATTTTTGCCAAAATTAGCCCACCGCCATAAGCTTTTGACAGGTTTTTGCCCCATCTACACGGTACAGGGTGGGCGATATATCACTATCTATTGTAAATGGGCTGTTTTATTAATCATGGATGAATTTTCGTCAAGTAAGCTTTATTGTGTTCCAGAATAATGGAGAATTTGTTTAAAAAAAGCTCATCACTACCATAGTGACCACTAGCGAGAATGACGAGGTCCACATGTACAATAACTGGCCTGCCAGAAGTCCTGACTTCATTCTGTTTTGGGATTATGTGGGTTTGGGACCGTTGGGCCAAAGGGGAAATTTATCGGACAATTTAGCATACTTCCTGAATTGGAGGTGGAGGAACACACTCAACATGTTCTCGGCAATGTTGCTCTGCCACCTCTGGATTTTCTGCTGTGAAATGTGGATGCCACGCCTTAGCAGTTACAACGTTTCGTTGACAAAGCAGGGCCGTACGTGGAATTTTAAGTAGTCCAAACAAATTCTCATGTATTCTGGCATACCAGAAAATTTACATGGCGAAAATCCATCAATTTGCCATCAATAGAAATATAGCCCATTTGAAATTGAGATTGACCGTGGTAGAAAGATTAGTGGATCAGTATAAAATTCAAATTGATATCAGTACATGTTTACTGATATATGGTGAGATTATTATAAATCTTACTGATATCAGTACGAGTTATACTGGCGAGAATTAGTGCGACCAGTACATTTGCACAAAGTTCGTGAAATTATTGC
>JAQGAF010003234.1:0-18427 GCA_034687865.1 Kryphioiulus occultus
GTTCAATGCACATGAACTACTTTACAGTGTGCATTTGTCCTACACAATAAATAAGGTACATTCTCCAACACACAATATATTGCAATATGCATTCCATAATGCATTAGAAACTGCATAAAATATATTTGTCCATACAGTTTGAAACTGAATTTGTCTCAATCTACAGACATTTAAAAATGTATTATCCAATGCATGTCATGTAATGCATTTCTAAATGCATTACCATTACATGTGGGAATGCACTGCGAGTATTGACGTTTCATTGTTTTACGCCATGCAGAGAAGCTTGAACGCAAACAAAGTGCACACAATAAGATCACGTTAGGAATACATGAATGTTAAAGCATACATTACACGTATCGGAACAGGTGCACAACACGCTCCAACCATGTCAACATTCGTCAACATTTTCAAACTGCATTATTTATGCTCCTTTTAGGATAAAATCGGAGGAATTTAAAATTTTCCAAAACATTCAGTTCTGAGTATCGTCAGGAATGTTAGGATTGCGAGTATTGGTTTTTCCTGGTTTAGACCATTAGAAAATTGAGCAAAATCACGCCAAGAATATGATCCCACATATGGCACAATATGATGCATATACATGTATAGTGTCAACTTAGCATTTGCCTTTTAGCATGCAAATGTTGACTAAATGTGTAGGACAGGTCCACAGTACCCTACCCCATATCAGTATTCGAATCTTAATTGACCAAAAAATTTCAATTTAATGTTTTTATCAGTAAATTCAAAAGCACATTATCAAACGAAAAGCGCAATACAATGCGTATACTTGACATACAATACTTGAAAGTGGACTTTCAAGTATTCAAGGTTTAGGTCATTATCTTGGGGGTCAGCCAAGATAGCTGACTTGGCCAAACGATGATGTCATCATTGCTGTTTTATAAAATTTGGGGTAAAATCCATTATTTGTGACAGTTATCTCCTTTATACATATAAGCTAATCATCATTCCCGATCAAATGTTTACACAAAATTTAATAACTTGTCAATCAGCGCGTCATTACTTCTGGGGGGAGAGGGAGTTGGAAATGATGACAATATTTGAACGTGCAATTAATATCAGAAATTAAGAAAATGACCATCTTAAGGAATGGGAAACAAACCCGGAAATAAATATTTCATAAGTTATTTATAAAAGCATTCATTTTCAGTGTCTACATTTCGGACAGTTACATCCTCCTTAAGTCCCAGCGTCTTAACGCCAACACTAAATCAGCCGAATTACCGGCAAATGGGTAATATACCATCGCAGAAAATAAGCTGCAAAAAGGGCATTACCAGCAACGACACCACTTAAGTCTTAATGCCCTTTCCTCCCAAATATCCCTGCGCGCAAGCAGTTGACAGAAACGTGCTTTATGGCTAGAATGAGCAGGGCGTTGGTCCGTTGGAAATGCAGACGAAATTTGGCGACGCTTAGCATTAGGTCATAATTGCCAGGGGTCCCTAGGGAGGGGCCCTGGAAAACTGAGCGTTAGCCAAGAGCCGGTTGCGTTGCACTAATAATGACTAAGTGAAACATTAATCCTAGATCTCGAAAAATGGCGCCCCCCTGACTCCTAAAAGCAGAATTGCTTCCTTCTCAATGGAGCAAATGTTTCTGCTCGGAAATGTGTAAAGCTTCCCATAAGCAAATGCTTCTACTCAACATTTGTATTATTGATGCATGTAGCATTTGCCACTACCGTATAACATATTGCAAAATATTCCTTGCTGGAAGGACGTTTTCTACATCGATAGCTGGAATGTTAATACCGTAGAACCTCCAAAGTTGACCACATCGGACGGTCACCACACAAACTCAATGGAAGGTGACCTCCACATCTCGACTACCTGCACCTCTGAATATTGTAAGTTGACCACTTGGACTCACTGTATGTTGCCCAGCATAGAATCAACATGTAAGTCATGGACGATTAAATTTATTGGCTACTTGCATAACTTATAGTGTACAGTATATTATACACCCCTGAACAGTAACTGCTCTATAGAGGTAAAAGAGTTCAGGTTGAACCCCTTCGGTACTCCTACTCTAGTGTACGTGTAATTGCTGGATAAATTTACAGCACATTAGCAGTTCTGGTACTGTATTATGAACATTTTAATAAGATTATTCAGGAATGATGAACGATTTCTGTAAAATGTCATTACATGAAGTTCACGGAATTAAAATCATGTGTTAGTTCAAGGCTCGTTGTCTATATGTTGACCACCTCCTTATGTTGACCAGTTTGCGACAGTCCATTGGGTGGTCAACTTACAGAGGTTCTACTGTACTACTGTGAAATACATGTAGTTGATGGATAAATTTGCAGCAAATTAGCAACTCTGGTACCGTAATATCAAAATTTTAATATCATTATTAAAGAATGATTCATGAATGATGAATACAACTTGGAATAATGAGTACTGTAAAATGTAAGTGCTTGCAGTTTTTTACGTGTCAGTACAAGACTCGTTCCATATGTTCAATAGTTTGCGACAGCCCCTTGGGTGGTTAACCTACATGTACACTGTGCTAAAGTTCACCTCGTTACTGTGCAGACGCATTAAGTGACGAGGGCATGACTATCACCATGACTTGGTGGATAGTTAGCCTAACATTTAGCATGAGTGGCATCAGAGTATTGCTTCTCACGACGATTCTACAGACGTGTTGCCACTATTAACATTCCAACCCTCGTATGTGAACAGCAATTACTGAACTACCAATACAGAGTTTATTCCAAATCGTACTCATGGTGTTTGCTCGTTTCACCCGTGATGTTCTGGGATTGTTTGTTCGCTCGTTGTTGCAGTTTTTATAGCTTTGTTTGTTTAGCTTTTATGGGGAACTTGTAGAGCCTTAATTGCACTTGATACCTTCGTGGCTTCTGTCTGCATGGGGTCTTTCTACTTGTATGTCCTCGTAGCGGTTTATCGTTCTGAAAACCTGAGGGCATTGAAACAAGTTCCAACAACCGCCCACACTTTGAGAAACAAAGATGAAAAAGAGAAAGTGAAATGTCATGCTGCGTATTTTGTTGAAGGAATGTATAAACAAGTGTCTGAAGGCAATCTGAAGACAGGAATACGCCCTGGGAACATCCAAGAATTAATTAAAAATATTGGAATTTCCACAATAGGTGCATGTGACGCCATTGCAAATGAGCTATAGGAAGCTTGCCATGACCAGATACGGTGTACATGTACTTGTACAGGGGTCCCTCATGAATGAAATTTTCAACTCCCTGAAATCAAGTTTTTAAAGCAAAATATGACACATGCCATGCATGGAATGCAATATTTTCCGTACATAAACCGAAGACATACAAAAAATTCGTTCAGAATCTGCAAATTTAGATTAATATTTTAGATTGAAAATTTCTTCATTGATTTCCTTTAAAGAATGAAGGGCTTCAATTGCAAGCTTGATTTTTTTAGTTTCTAATTACTTTCTAAAATGTGCATCCAATTCCCCATTTTTATCGATGCCATGTCTCGAATTTTGTGTTGACTAATGGCTACCTTTGTGAAAATTAAAGCAATGTTGATGAGTTTAATTTCTCTTTTTCAAAATAAATCTCTTTTCTGCGGTATTCATTATTTTTCTAATTATCCTGAGAATCCTAGGTTTTCCAGGTTAGCCAGACAATGAATGGTCTACACGTACCTTGGTGACAACACTCACAATGTCTTATTTCCATGACATTTGCCTGATTTCAAGTCGTGTTACCTCAAATTTCCCTGACCTTTTTATTGATGAACGCATCTGTTATGGAATGAAAGACTTACTACATTCGTTCATTCTCAATCAGACATCCTTACAATGCACATACTGCATCTTAATGTGAAACGAATGAAAACTGACATGCACTAGTGACGAAATAGGCTAATGTCAAAATATGACAAAGAACATGTTTACAATAGCAACAACAGGGCTGATTTATCGTAAGAAGCGTTTCATTTCGTAAGGCAAAGATGAAATAGAGAAAAAGAAATTCTCAACTCTTGTCAAAACACGTCTGACAGCGAAACAGGTTATCACTGACAAGATACGATTAATGCAATAGAATCTTTCAAAGACGCGTCCAAGCAAGTAACAAGTTTCTCACAACGAAACCCGGCAGCTGTCTTTCCAGCATTACTTTGTTCATTTTCGATTGGGAACAAGCACACGATCCATTTAATGCAAACAGGGTGACTGGCTAAATGTCCAATTAAGTTTCCCTGACTTTTCCAGGTTTTCCAGACATTTTTTTGGAAAATTTCCAGACAATTTCAAGAAACATTTAATAATTAATGGAATACCGTAGGCGAAATTTTTAGTAAGTTACAAGAAATGATGGATGCGAACACTAGTGGTTGAAACCATTAGACCTCAAACACTGTTTTTGTGGACTTCTTTAATGGGGATCCCATTAAGGGGGAATTTCTTTTAAATTTCATTAGTGGCCAATTATGATATTTATCATTTAGGAACGCCGTACTGACTTTCCCTGAACAAATCTGATTAATTTTCCTGACAACACTACAATTAACTATATTTTTTTTGTAATTTTATTTCAGGATGACTATCCAAATATTCATTGGAATTTCCCTGACTTTACTAGGTTTTCCAGACATTTTTTGGAAAATTTCCAGACAATTTCAAGAAACATTTTTACAGATTTGGTACAATCAAATATACCATGGCGGAAATTTCAGAAATTATAGATCATATCACGAAATGATGGAATTAGCCCACAATGTTATAAGAAGAAATAATAATATTAATAATTAAGAGACGGCCATAGGCGAAATTGTTTGAAAAAAATTCAAGATGTATTGAATTTTAGTGTATTAAAATTAATAAAGATGCGAACACTATTGGTTGAAACCACTAGAACTCAAATACTGAATTTTTGAGGACTTCTTCATTGAAAAATTAAAAAATTCTTCATAATGACGAAAAGCCGTAGGCGAAATTTTTGTAACAAAAATAATGCACTATAAGTGAATTTTTGATAAGAAAAATTAATGATAATGAAAACGCCGTAGGCGAACTTTTTAGAAAAATTAAACACAAATACAGCTTTTCATGAGATAATTATACCAATCAAAATTGTTGTGCCACAACAAATTTCCAGACATTATGAATTTCCCTGACTTAATGGTCAAAATTCAACATTTTCCAGACTTTCCTTGGCCACATTTTATTTCCCTCACTTTCCTGACGGTATGAACCCTGCTGACATTTCCAGACCAAATCAATTTCCCCGACTTTGACAGGTTTTCCAGACGGTCAGTCACCCTGATGCAAAGGATCAAATGGGAACAAACAAAAAAAACTGAAAACTTTGGTAACATACCTGATGAAGTCACTGTCAAGAACCAAGAACACAGCCTCAAAAATCAGCTCGATTTGCAACAGCTTACAATTCAAATGCTATGGAAGAGCAAATGAATACCAGATAGCCGAATTTAAGGTGTGATAAAAAACGCAAGTTTCGTAGAACTAAACTTGAAAATCCCTACCGGAAGTGGCGTCGTTGTGGTAGCACAATGGATTACACGGTGCAGTGGTAACCCTCACTACCACCCTATTGTTTCAGGCTTATTTGAAATTATGATGCAAAGCAGTCAATAAAATGCTGAATTGGCCACTTCCTGGAGGAGAGTGAAAATAAAATGGGTGTCTGATCTGATAAGACGATGCAATAATCCCAGACAGGTAACACAACAACGGATAGCCAAACTGGCACAACCGAAACATATTTTGGTACAAAGTACGTTTTATCAAAGACCCAAATTCGACGATTCGTGGTGCTGAATACCACCCTGTGATTTGGCGCAGGAAGCTATACAAAATCTTATGCTCAAATTGTACATAACAATCGCATGACATAATCTCAAACAACACAATTCATGGAAATCCCAAAACCCCAATGGCCATTTCAGAAACGAAACAGGCACACAGTTGTTATATTTCTTATCGTGCGTTGCATTCGTTGTAACAGAGAAAATTAGCACATGCAAGTACTGTATTACATTTATTTGTACTTAAATTGTTGGTAATACACTGTACATGTACTTGACAAAAGAGACATAGCATGAATATTGAAAAGTGTGCTACTTTTCAAATTCTAAAATAGGAGAAATCCAACCAACTGTGATACAATATTAAATAATAAAGATTGGAATTTGGGGAAATGCATGCTTTCGTGGCTTCACAACTTTTTCAATGCCTATTAGAATATGGGGCCGTTCAACTTTATGTCATCATTAAATATTAATTTTGAGAACCATCCTCTATGGCAGTGATGACATGATATTTTGACAAAAAACTTATAGTAATAAAAAATTTCATGACATTTTCATGACTACCATGAAATGAATTTCATGAATTTTCCATGACTTCAATGACCTGCATTTCATTTCATTACGTTTCCATTACATCAATGACCTGAATTTCATTTCATGACTTTTCCATGACTTCTATGACCAGTTGGGCACCCTCTATTACAAATACAGGATTACTCAAAAAGGTGGTGCACAGGTAAATCTGACGTATTCTTATAAGAAATGAAAACCAAAACCGTCATGTCATGAACAAACATGAAGGACATTCCATATTTAACATGCACATTACAAATGTTCGATGTACATGTACATGTAAGTGCCATTTGTGAAACGAGATACATGTACATGTATATGTAATGTTGAGATAGGTCTCATCAGAAATGGATTACTGTCTTGAAATCTGCTGTGGTGTTTCGGATGTATCAAGTTTCAATTGGTAAGTGTAAGTCAGTTCTTTCCTGATGCAAACATCCATTTTCAGAGTACATTTGAAACTTGGAATGTACTCATGTATTGTCATGGCATGACGGTTGGGGCCTGTCAGTTCTTTTAAGAATAAATCAGATTTAATTACGCAGCATTTTTTTTAATAACCCTCCTCTCGCATTCTTTGTTCGTCCTACAGGCGAGTTGATATTTTCATCATGCTAATAAAAAAAATTAAATGGCATGACGTGTTAAGACGTTATTGTAAATATGGTGTTTTAATATCTTGTTTATGCGTACCTGTTCAAAGTCGTAAAACCAGTTGTTACACAAGACTAGTATTTTTCAATAAAGGGAACGAATCCTGCATTTATGAAATTGATTTTGGATTTCACTAACCTACATGTAATACAGGAGAGACCCATCAGAGACCCATGAATTGGTTTTGATACCAATTGATCACACTAAAATGGTTATTCCACAGAAATCTGGATTAAGACAAACATTAATAAGATCTGTAAAAAGATGGAATAGTTCTGTGCCAGTTTCTATAGCTAGACTAGCTAACACTGTTGATGACCAGATGCCACTGAAGTCTGAAGATAATTACATACAGTAGAACCTCTGTAAGTTGACCACCCAAACTGTCGCAAATTGGTCAACATAAAGAGGTGGTCAACATATGGAACGAGGCTTGTACTGACACAGGATTTTAATTCCGTGAACTCCGTGTGCTTTATTTTAAAGTAATCATTCATCATTCATGAACAATCTTATTAAAATTTTCATAATGCAGTACCAGTATTGCTAATGTGCTGCAAATGTATCCAGCAATTACACGTATAGTACAGTAGGGTACTGAAGGGGTTCAAAATGAACTCTTGTACCTCTACAGAGAAATTTACAGTTCAGGGTGTACAGTATAAGTTTTGCAAGCTGCCAATAATTTTAATCATCGATGACTTCACATGTTGACACTATGCTGGTCAACATACAGAGAGTAAATTACTATTGTGTGTCATAGTCCAAGTGGTAAACATGCAATAAACAGAGGTGCAGGTGGTCAACATGTCGAGATCACTTTCCATTGAGTTAATGTGGTGACCGTTCGATCAGTTAAAATGTGGTCAACATAGGGAGGTGGTCAAGATGGGAAGGTGGCCAACTTTAGAGGTTATACTGTAGTGAGATTTACCTACTTGCACATACACTCTCTTCGATCCAGATAGGAGCCAGAGGTCCATGATTTCTCAAAAAACCTTTTAGTGTCACAATAGATTTAACTCTAATCCTTATTCGTGAGTTTGTTTACCTGATACAGTCATTCACACCTTGGTGACAAGATGTCATTCCCACCCACACCGAAACACCTTCACACCTACCCACACCTAGTTTCCATGAACCATCCTTCAAAACTAAAGGACACGAAAGGGTGGTGAACAGGGTCAAGCAAGAGGCCAACGCATGCTGAGCATGAACATGTCCCAACATCCATGGCACTTGTTTAAAATCAACTGGAAATGAGATACCATCACCAACTATTAGGTCGTTTGACGCAGTAAGAGTCCCATTAAAGGCAATCAATACCTGATTACCAATTAGCATTGTATTTTTAGCATGTACTTATCATAATCTGAAGCTTCGACAACGATTGAGTTTTTGGTTTAGCGCCAAACTGTCGCCATTGACTCAACCAAAGCATACAAAATTAAAACCCATCAACGACTCGTCAGCTTTTGTTTCAGAAGCACTTTTGCCTTTTATAAACATCGTGTTTTCATCTGCAGTCCTAATGAAATTAATCGCAGACAGACTAAAATCGATATCTGGTTTCCAAGCTCACTTTAAAATTTCGTCCAATTATTTGCATAAATTCACCATCTATGGTGAATAAATTTTCAATTTTGCAATGCATTTGCGATGCATTGTTCAAAACACCAGGTCATTTGTGCAACATCAAGAAGTTAAATGATACAGGGTGATCATAAATTACAACACTCATTACCAAAGTTAATTTTTAAAAAACTGTTAGAATTACAAGAGGTGGTTTTTATTTCATATACATGTATTTGGTTCACATGTAGCGCCAGCAGGCGGCGCTGTAACAACTATAGTATCGAAAATGGCGTCTATGCCAGGAAAAACTGCAATTTTGGTTTCTAGTACTTTGATCATGCTACTAAATCACCGATCAGTGTTAAGCACTATTTATAAAGAAAATTTAATGCTTCAGAAATTCAGCTTAATACTGATTATTGGTGCTTGCTGAGTGTTACCCTATGTAACGCTATTTTTCATTTTAGCGATTGCAGCGCCCCCTTGTCACTACATGTCAACCAAATACATGAAATGAAAGCTTGGTTTCTTGTAACACTTTCAGTTTTTCAAGAATTATTTTTTGTAATGAGGGAGGGACTTTATGATCGCCCTGTACTGCACAGCGTCAATATTATTGTCTTCAAGTAATTTAGGGAGAAAATGTTGTCGTTGCAAACGCGGTAATTATAAAGTTATCATCAACATGATAACGGTATGTCATATACATGTACATGCAGTTGTTAAATATCCGAAGTCAAAACAAATGTTATTATGCACTTTGAATTATTTGTTGATTGTGATGACATGGCGAATGCATACACGCGAACATCGTTCTAATTAGACCTACATGTATTTTCATCATTGTTAGACACATTTGCAATTACAGGCATGTGGCCAGTTGCTTTACAATTTTTTACATTTTTCCACATCCAAGAATCTGATATTTTTCAATTTTGTTCACATGCAATTCTCTGTTTTTTCACATTTTTTACTCAATATTTTTTGAAAAATAGCTATTTAAAAAAAACTGATAAAAATAATTAGATTTTAGTACATGTACTTTTTTATGAAACTAAGAACCAGAATGAAGGGGAATTCCTCAGTTTTAAGCTGGATTTCTTGTGAAATTCATTTAAAATGAATTTTTCACATTTTCACCCTTTGTCACACTGGCCACATGCCTGCAATTGCCACTGTCTGCTGCAGCTGCTCACTCATACACACATGTACTTTTGATTGCATGTTCATTTTTTTATTTTAATTTTTCTATACACTGCACCCGTGACAAGTGAACAGGCATCAACGTTGCATTCAACACAAATTTATGGAAAATAAGTACGAATTTGCATACCATGAAGTCAAGCCCACAAGAAACTAAACAAATTTTTGTAGTTCATGGCCAAATACGAGCAAGATACATCCAACCATAAATTTTTATAACAGGTTTCATCGCTTTCTGCTTAAATCAACTAACGTAGTAAACTGATGCTGACTTGTATTACTATTATTATAGTGAAGCAAGTGTGTCATGCGCTGCCATAAATATGATTTATCGTACTTTTCCTAAATATGTATCGCATTTCAGAAATACGTGTACATGTATAGCCTATGTACAAAACTTAAAGGACAGATCCCCGATGGAGAAAAAGATATCATCTTGGGAGCTAGGGAATTATTCGGGTAAAGATCATAATTTTGTCTCTATTCCATCGCAATATCAATTACTTATGGGTACCTTACAGGGCTAGTAATACTGTCAAGTTCAACAAATACGGACAGTAATACTGATCGTATTATTGGTGTAGTCCTGATGTAATGATGCTTTATTCTCATTACTAACGATTCTGTCAGTATGGGAATAATGTCAGTAGCACTGACCGTATAAGTTCAGCACAATACTAGTCGTGAAATTATCACAATGTGTGCAGCACCAACGGAATGATGTTCTGTTCTCATTACTGACGACGACCTGCGACTATAGGAATTTTTTGGGGACCCTACACGGGCATTATTACTGTCAATTTCAACAAATACTGACCGTAATACCGATCGTGAAATGGGTGCAATACTGATGGATTGAAGTTTCATTCTCATTACTGACGATTATCCGAATTTTCGGATAACTTTCCGTCAGTATGGGAATAATGACAGTAGCACTGACCGTTTATTATAATGTATGCAGCACTAAGGGAACGTTGTTCTATTCTCATTACTAACGACGATCTGCGACTATACGAATGTTTTAGCATTATTACGGTCACTTTCAATAAATACCGACAGTAATACTGATCGTGTAATGGGTGCAGTACTGATGGATTGAAGTTTCATTCTCATTACTGACGATTATCCGAATGCTCGTATAACTTACTGTCAGTATTGTAATAATGACAGTAACACTGTTCGTGTAGGGTCCGCATTTGGACAACTTTCTGTCAGTATGGGAATAATGACAGTAGCACTGACCGTGCATATAGGGTCATCATAGTGCATTATACATGTAAATGCTTGCACCTACAGTACTTTCGTTTGGACGTTGTAGTCGCAGCCTACCAATGCATAAATTATGTTTGGACGCAGCTATTATTGGAGCTAATGATTCCCTTTAATCACAGGGTGCAAGAATCAGAAAACCCCCGAAAAAAGCCAGAAACCGCTACACCTAATCATGAATGAGCACCTGTGCTGTTGCCTTCGGTTCACCTGCGGCCATTCTCAACCCTCGCAACCTACTGAACCTGTTTTCGCTGCATTTTCCGCATTTTAATGCACGCAGACCCTTTTTTGCGTCAGTTCACAACTTCACACGCATCAACCCGCTAGGTCAGCGACAAAGCCCGGGTTCATTTTCGCAACCTTCAATTTTCCCCAAACTGGCGAAAAATCATTTCGAACGCCAGCACCAACGTTCGAAATTTCGAATTTCACACTCAGGGTACTAGTTTCTACCCATTTTACGCTAGACAAAAAACGCTTTTTTGAGCTACTTACGTTTGCTGACGTTCCCCAGACCAGTCCCCGAATGAAATGCGGTCAGTTTTGCGGAATTTTCCGAAGAAAACCACGATAGAATCGGTCAGCAACACGAGCGACTGCAGTAGTGACACAAAAATCGAAAATCACTGAAATCTCGCTTGGAAAACGCTGCAAACGAGATCTGCGCTCTGATTGGTTGCGGCCGCCCGGATACCGCGCTGTGATTGGCTGTTACCTGCGCACCCGCGGGGCATTGTGGGTAACGAGGTACGGAACCTTCTTCGTGTCGCTGCTTTAGGAAAAATCGATTTTTCGACGAAATAAGTCACGGACTGCTCGTTCTAGTTTATTTTTTGGTCGAAATGCTCGATGAACAGCGGGGATCGGAGGAATACGAGATCTTGATGCGCTAAATGGGGTAATTGAGACCCGAGGCCGTGCTTTGATTAAACCCCATATTTATTTTTGAGATGAAGTGCATCTTGATACAAGTGCAATTCGAAAGACTAACATTTGACGAGTGTTATGAAACTTTCCCCATTTGTCCCCTCACAGCTTCAAACATTGCAGAGCCCAAAGGGTTCAACAACATTTGTCTAGATTGATCGTCTTCAGATTAATCTGATAGCCTAGCATCAGCTGTGGAAATTGGTATAGATAAATATAAGAAGAAAACAATCTTTACAAAGACGAGAACTGGCAACAAAAGAATAAATAAATAAAGTAAATATTGCACATTATGTATCCAAAATCTTAGCCATGCAGACATGCAGATTTGGAATATTTTATCACGTCTAGACAAGATTGCGTGTAAACATGAAAACGTCTGGAAAAATCATGTTTCTTGAAAATCTTCTGCTTGGAAATCTCAAAATTACGTTTTTACTTAATCTCGTATCATAAATTGGACAAAAAATGCTGGTTGTTTGGAATTCAAAATAAATATTTGATCAATTGCAACGCTTCAAATACAGCAGAACCTCTGTAAGTTGACCATCCAAGGGACTGTCGCAAACTGGTCAACATAAGGAGGTGGTCAACATATGGAACGAGGCTTGCACTGACACAGGATTTTAATTCCGTGAACTGCATGTACTGCATGTATTTACATTTGACGGTAATCATTCATCATCCATGAATAATGTTATGAAAATGTTCATAACACAGTACCAGTATTGCTAATGTGCTGAAAATTTTTCCAGTTATTACACGTGCAGTACTGTAGGGGTTCAAAATTAATTCTTGTACTTCTATAGAGACAGTTATTGTTCAGGGATGAACAGTATAAGTTTTGCAAGCAACCAATAAATTTAATCATCCATGACTTTACATGTTGAGACCATGGTGTATTCAGGTATTCAATAATTTTTTTTACTTTACTTATTTATTTTTGGTATAATTGTATGAGAATTATATAAGAAAAAGTGTAAATGCAAGCAATACAGTGTGATCATAAAGCCCTACCTCATATCCAAAACTATTATTTCAAAACTGTTAGTTACAAAGCTCAAATTTAAGTTCACAGGGCATACCAGCAACTATGCAGGAAAATATATTGATACAATTTATAATGATACCAAATCATCGATCATTGCAAACCGCAATTTTAAAAGAAAACTAGAAATTTACAAACTAGAAAATCACACAAGATTGTTCGTAGGACATCTTGAGTTTCCCTATATATCGATTGCAGCACTCCCTGTCAACCAAAAAAGTAAAATAAAAACGATTTGGATGTCTACATTTTCCCAAAATTTGTTTCTTGTAGCTCTAACAGTTTGTTTTTAAATTAATTTTTGAAATGAGGGTGCATAATTAATTTTGCTGTTTTCAAGCTGCGTTAGCAAACAGTGTAAATGTGGTCAAAATCAGCCGCATAGCGACCTTTCCAAAATCCTCCTGCAGTGTATCTAAACACTGCATTAATTAAGGAGCAGGTAATTAATTCATGTGCCGGTAGTTGCGTGACGTCAGCCTTAATTTTTAATCTGACTTTGGGATATGGGATTGACGAGCCGGAGCAAGAACAAAACATGGCATTGATAGATTAGCCCTACTTAGCAATTCATTTCGAGTACATTTGCATGGAAACAAAGAAAATCCTCCCACAAATTCACGCCCGAGCAGGGCTAAGTGGAGAATATTGTCGAAATTTTCGAAAAAAGGCGGATTTTGGTAAACATGGTCAATGAGGTTCATGGCTCTCGATTATTGGGCGAAATAATTGCAGGAAACTGGATCCGCCTACAAGTGAGATTAAATAAAAAAGTGCCAAAAAACACGTTTTGAACCCGTTGTAACAAAAGGGACAATAGGGAAAAGCTGGAGCGTGAAAATCCAGGGAAATGTGAAAATAAAACGAAATGAAATCCACGCTCGGCCGATAATCAGCGAGTTTCCCACCCCCTTTTCGCCCAAATAACGTGGCCCAAATTTCGCAGAGTGTAACGAAATCGGCTTCCATTCACAGGTTCCTTTGTAAACCCGTGGAATTGATTAGCTTTAAAGCGCCGTTCCATACACGAGGGGGCGCCATCCGGTGGCAGAGATTTGCAACGCGAAATCACACGGATCTTTAAAATCATAACAGCGAAAATGTGCAATGATTGAAATATCAGAAACAAAAGGGGCGAAATGACTACCAAAACCGGTTTGGCAGGCTTTGGTAGCCATATGCACATGCGCACAACAATTAGTCAAATTCAATTTCAATTCCAACTCAATTCTGTTTTGGGATTGACACCCCCTATTGTCCTATTGAAAAACGAATCTACTGTATTTAAAATTAAGCTTACTTATAACATTAGATGACTTATGCAGGGTCCCCCAGAAATGGAATTTTCAACTTGCCTGACTTTTCCAGTTTTTTTAAACCCTGACCAGACTGACGAATGAAAAGGAAAAAAATATGATGGCTGTCTAAAACGTATACAGAGTTCCCCAAAAATGGAATTTGCAACTTTCCAAGATTTTTACGGTTGTTTAATTAACATTCCCTAACCACACTAGCCACTGAAAAAGCAAACATGTAATATGAACATATGAATATGTAAAAGCAATCAGGAATTGGCAACTTTACTGATTTTTACGATTTTTTAAATTAAAATTCCCTGGCCACACTAGCCACTGAAAAAGCCAACATGTTCATATGAACATTTGAACGTATGCACATCAACATGAAGATATACATATTGTATAAATTTTCCATAAATTGCACAATGTTTTAATTCATAGAAATTAATATTGGATGACTTACAGTATACAGGGTTCCCCAGAAATGGAAGTTTCAAACTTGCCTGACTTTTCCAGTTTTTTTTTTAAATTCTCCCTTACCACACTGACCATTGAAAATTTAAAAAAATGTGATAGCTGTCAAAAACGTATATAGAGGTCTCCAAAAATGGAATTAAAATTCCCTGACAACACTAGCCACTGAAAAAGCAAAAACATATTATACGGATATGTGCCAATACCATAGGGTTCCAACAGAAATGGAATTTTAAACAGGGTGTCTACAGGATTTGCTATTGTAAATTCTATGACTTCAAATTCTTTTCCATGCTCATTAGAATATCGGGTCGTTCTAGTTTCATGTCATGACTAAACAGCGATTTTCAGAAACATTATCTACCACTGTTACGACATGGGTTACAAATGAAGAATTTAAACCCAAATTTTTATTTTGTGTATCAATGAAAAGCCAAAAATTCCATGACCATGTTGCAAATTCCATGACTTTCCATGACCCTGATATAAATTTCTTGACTTTTCCATTACTTCCATGATTTCCATGACCGGTAGAAACCCTGTTCAACTTGCCTGACTTTTACCGTTATTTAAAAAAAATCCATGCCTCACTGACCACTGTAAACGAAACAAATACTGTGTGAGAATTGCAAATGACTTATTCATGGTTACCCATAAATGGATTTTTCAACTTGCCTGACTTTTCCCAGTTTTTAAAAATGTAAAAATATAACATATGCCAATACATGTATAAGGAATGCTATATTGATTGTTTATAATAGGCCTACTGTAGAAAAGAATAAATGGAGCAAAAAAATTCACAATTAAAAAGCAAATTTTGCTTATTTTTTAAATTGGCAATTTCATTATTGATTTCTTTCAAATAAGTAGTTGCTTCAATTTCAGCTTTCATTTCCTTTATTTCTAAAAACTGATACCTAAAACAAGCTATACAGTATGTATGTGAAAGCAAACGCAAAGTCGAATTTCCTTGACTTTTTCAAAATTAACCACTTTTCTCTGACAATTTAATGTCTTTCCAATTTCCAATTTTTGGGGGAACCCATGCAGTTATATAACTTGTATTTGATTTAATAAATAAGAGGGAAATAGATTAAAAAATACAGCAAGTTCGAAACTCCTATGCTATGTTTTTGCAAAAGCTTTTTTCCTTTGAGGAAAATAAATTTTGCGAAAACATAACATAGGAGTTTGTAGCTTTCCTTTTTATTCTTATCCTATTCATGTTTTATTCAAATTTTATTAAAATTATTTGAAGTTATCGTAAAGATACCCGCAATGGCTGCAATTCCAAGTAATTCCTGATTTAAATAAGTCGTTTATTTACCAAAAAAATCTAAAATTTTAAAAAGCGAGCTTCATGCATTTCTGAAGAAACTGCTGACTTAAATTCACATGTATATGCAAATGGATATCGTTCGAATTCAAATTCAATATTTTTTACATTTTTCGGTAATGAATTTAACCGATTTATAAAAAAACAGGAAATTTTTTTTTCTCTGAACCTGCCTGGAAACATGTAATAAATAATTCTTTAGGACGACATTTTTGTCGCATGTATGCATTATGTGATGTTGTTGCGAAATACTATTGAGGGGCGAGGTTAGTGGGGTGGGTAAAAACCCAACAGATGACGCTATGGTCGATATGCATGCTCAGTCATGCTCATGACTTTTCCATAACTTCCATGACCCGAATTTTCCAATAGGCATGAAAAATTTCATGGAGTCATGGAAACGTGATGGAACCAGTAGACACCGTGATAAAATGACACTGATGAAAATTTTCATGACTTTTCCATTACCCTAATGTAAATTTCATTTTATGACTTTTCTATGACCTGAATATTCTAATAGGCATGGAACATTTCATGAAGTCATGGAAAAGTCATGATGAAATGACCCTGATGTAACTTTCATTACTTCCATGACCTGAATTTTGCTTAATGAAATTTCCCATGCAAATTAGAATATGGGGCCATTCAATAATTATATAATCAATATGTAGGGGAATTTTTTTTTGCGAAAGTGTATGACAAATGATGAATTTTTACCCAAATTTTTAATTTATGAATCAATCAAAAGCAAAAATTCCATGACCCTGATGCAAATTTCATGACTTCCATGACCTGAGTTTCATTTCATGACTTTTCCATGACTTCCATAACCTGACTTTTCTAATAGGCATAGAAAATTTCATGAAGTCATGGAAAAGTCATGACTTCCATGACCGGTAGACACCCTGATGAAATGACACTGATGTAAATTTCACGACTTTACCATGACCCTGATGTAACTTTCATGACTTCCATGACCAGAATTTCATATCGTGACTTTTCCGTCTCTTTAATGACCTGAATATTGTAATAGGCATGGAACATTTAGGGAAAAGTCATGACCCTACATGACCCTACATTTCATGACTTTTCCATAACTTCATGAAATTGTCCACCCTATTAGAATATGGGGCAAATCAAAGTTTTATATCATCAATAAATAGCGAACATTCTCTACCACAGCAAGGGGAATTTTTTTTTGCGAAACTGCATGATAAATGATGAATTTTAACCCAAATTTTTATTTTACGAATCAAAGGCAAAAATTCAAAGACCCTGATGCAAATTTCATGACTTCCATGGCCGAAATTTCATTTCATGGCTTTTCCATGACTTCCATCACCTCAATTTCATTTCATGACTTCCATGTCCAGTAGTCACCCTGATGCTGTGTTAAAAACCGCACCGGTGTTTAAAGAAATTGGTACTGAAGCCAACAATTAGTCAATGAAATACTGACAATGAAACCGAACCGCAACCACAATTGAAACAAAAACCTTAAAACCAAAACAATCAGGTTACCTCCCTTGAAAAACCCACTGGCCTAGTGACTACCTTACCAAAACATGTCCCCAGGCCAGAGGAGGGGCAGGTAAGAGGTACGAGTGCGACCTTGCCGTACCAGTTGCGCCAAGCGCCACCGATTGTCCCCTGGCTACTCACCCCATGGTGTCCTACTTGTGGGAACGAAACGAGGGTTCAATGCATTTTAAGCCAGCCGAAAATGCAAAGTACTGTAACACAAAGAAGAAGGTCAAGAGTCAGGGAAACAACACCCGAAATCTTCCCACGATGGCGGAGTCGACAGGGGGCGCTCGCGCCGATTCGAATGCATTCTTCACAAATTTATAATGAATTGTGTTTTTTTTAAAGAGAAATCGAAAGGATTCTTCTCTCAAGTGACGACACACTGACTTACACAGACAAGGGGAAGATTTCAGAAAACCAAATTACTAGAGTTTTCCAGGTTTTTATCTCATTTTTCCAACTTCAAAAAAGCTGTGATGATTAATAATCTTAATGGTGGCTCATTTATAGCTTGTGTTTATTTTCACACTGACTCACACAGACATGGAAATAATTTCAGAAAACGAAATTCCCTGAGTTTTCCAGGTTCTCCTGTGTCGTATTCTCATTTTTCCAACTTCAAAAAAGCTGTGATGATTAATAATCTTAATGGTGGTTCATTTATAGCTTGTGTTTATTTTCACACTGACTCACACAGACATGGAAATAATTTCAGAAAACGAAATTCCCTGAG
>JAQGAF010003235.1:0-18425 GCA_034687865.1 Kryphioiulus occultus
TATTTATTGAATATTTTAGATGTTTTTTTTTTTTAAATTCTGAATTGGGATCTTTTAAACCATGAAATTATGAAATATATAGCAATTCAGGCTTTTTGACATTTTATTATGCATGGGATATACATTGTAAAACGCATTATTCAATGCAAACATAATACATTACACAACATATTATTCAATGCACACGAACTAAGCTTACATTACAGCTTGCATTATTACGCAACGCATTTTCCAACACACATAATACATTACAATATGCATTCCACAATGTATTACAAGCGCATTTTCAAATATACTGTATTTCTTAATACAGTTTGAAACTAAATTTGTCTCAATCTACAGACATTTTGAAATGTATTTTACAATGAATGTCTTGTAGTGCAATTCTAAATGCGTTACCATTACCATAACCCTGGTTGCGAGGTCAGCAACTGACCATCAGACTTGACCAGAGCCAGAAGTCCATGGTTCAAAAGGGGTATCTTAGAGAAAATCTTAAAACCCCTTTTGAGTCATGGACAGCATACTTTTTGCACTCGAATGATACATAATGTCCAGAAAAATCTGAATTTTTATTACCAACCTCATGCAGTGCAAGAGCTTAGTTGAAGGTTCATGACTTGGCTTTATTCCAGGAGGAAAATTTATACTGTACGTTTAAAATTATGAATATTGACTTGGAAACGTGCATTGCAAGATGACTTGCTGTGCCATACTGTCGTCAGTTGGCGCATGCGCAGTGGGCACAGAATAAAACGCACAGTCTTACGAGCATCAACAATAAGAAACTCTGAGAAAATGTATTTCTCGAGTGTCTTAAGTGAGCGACTGTTCAGGGGAGAAAATGTTTTAAATCCAGCAAATGAAATGAGTTGAGTATTCCTAATTTGATTGATGCTCTCATGCTGGGAGCGTTTTGATGCAATGTTATATCGCGTGCATACCAATTGGTTGCATTTGCATCAAACTGACAAGGCTGCGTGCCTTCGGGATATAGATTACACCGAGATATACATTTGGCTTCGCATTTCACTGAAAATTTCGTGATTGCAACCTTGCTACTTTGGTGAGGAGCTATATACAGTATGAGGCCTTCAGTAACATCAAAAATCAAAATGAGTTTCGAAAGAGAACGCACTGATCGCCTAATAGACAATCTCAAAATGGAGATGGATGGATTCAGCTACGTTGTATCAACACACTGAATACAGCAGACATTTATTTCAGAAGTGACCATAGCTAGGGCTTGCGTTAAAGCTTGAAACCTTTTAGTAACGACATTGTCGTACGATAAATGTGTGTATACTCAACGTCATTCAACGTTTACACGCAGACTTACATGTCGTTAACTTATAACCAAGAAACAGTGTAAGCCATGCATGTAAACCTGTCTTAACTACCTTAACTTGATTTGAGTAAATTGATTTGATAACCTACAAATGTGTGGTTTACGTCAAGCATACAAACATGTCTTACCTATTTTTTAAATCGTTTGAGTAAATTGACCAGTTAACTTAAACCAAGAAACAGTTTAGGCTATGGTGCATGTAATCCTGTCGTAATTACTTTAACTTGATTTCATAAACTGCAAATGTGTTGTTTACGTCATGCATATAAACATGTCTTAATTGCTTTAACTTGATTTGAGTAAATTGATTTAATGAACTGAAAAATTGTGGTTTACTTCAAGTATGCAAACAAGTCTTAATTATTTTAACTTAATCTGAGTAAATTGATTTGATAAACTGCTAATGTATGGTTTACGTAATGCATGTAAACATGTCTTAATTACTTTAACTTGATTTGAGTAAATTCATTTGATAAACTGTAAAATTGTGGTTTACGTCATGCATGTAAACATGTCTGAATTACTTTAACTTGATTGGAGTAAATTCATTTGATAAACTGCAAATGTGTGGTTTACGTCATACATGTAAACATGTCTTACCTACTTTTTTAACTTGATTTGAGGAAATTAGCTTAGCTAAATTAAACCAAGAAACAGTTTAAGTCATACATGTAAACCTGTCTTAACTACTTTTTTTAACTTGATTAGGGTAAATTGATTGAAAAACTGCAAGAGGATGTGATTCAAGACAACCCAACCAAGCAACGTTATCTAAGTATCACGTGTCATGTAAACACCTTAAATTGCTTGTAAAAAAGCAGCATGAATGCACTAGTAAAACTTCATTTACATGTTCGTTTATTGGGCGTTGCTAACGAACTAGATTCAAAGTTGATTTTATGACAGGAAGGCTGTCAGCATCATGTTGAGCTAAAAAATCACTCGCTTTCACAAATTGAACAACTCGAGTTCAATTTGTAGGCAGTTTAGGGAAGATTTCGCAATATTGGATTAGAAAAAGGTTTGCGGCATTCCAGCAGTCATGTGACCTCTTTACCAAGCAAATGGCGTTATGATTGATAAGCCTTCAAGTCCCCAAAGTTATGTGTCTGAAATCCTCTACACAAGTAGACAAAAAACGTTTTCGCCATGTTGTGCCATAAATTCTCAGATGTTAAACTTAAAAATGCTTTAAACTTAGAAGGACTGTCTTATAATTTTCGTTTCATCCAGTATAACCAGATTGAATTTGAAGAATTTGCAAATAAGTGTCAAAGGGTTGGTTTTCCAACCCACAACACAAACACAAAATTGCAAAGTAGCTTCAGTGATTGAATGTGGTGAAAACCAGGTCATGGGATGTTACAAAAGCAATTGCTTTCTGAATGGTTATCAAAGTTAAAAGTGACAAACCAGAAAGTGCTGAAATGTTCACATTTCAGAAAACAAATTTGGATATCAGTCTATCAAAAGACCCAGTGGGTAGTCTTTAATAAAAGGTCTATGGTTGATCGAATGGGGTCATTCTGGAGATGAGGGGGCGCCCCAAAATCAGACCATTTCAACAACATGAAAGGTTTTTTCGATCACGACGTTCCATATCTTGTAAACCGATATAAAAGGTCGTGCCTGTAATCAATCCCATATCCAATTTTTTTCATGCAAGACAGAAGGACTTGTAAGGGATGGGCAAACATGATTCAGATTTGCATGTTCGAATTTGCGTCCAAGGTTCAACGCACACATGTCCTCCTTCCATGAACCCATATGTCACATATTAAATTATTCCATCCTCAAAACAATATTCGTCTCACCACTTCCTAGAAAATTATAAGATGCATTGAATTTCATCCTAAGTGCATGTTTGTATATTTACTTAAATTCAAGAAATGTTCTGAAATTAGCTTGGGAAAAATTAAATTGGGGTTTTCACACCTCCAGGGTTTTCAACTCAAATCTTGAATTCGATTTACCTAACATTCATTGAGAAACGGTCAGTCATTTCCCTGAAATGTAAGAAATCCATGACATTCAATGGCAACTTGTCAGTAATTTCCATGAAATTTTATGTGAGATTTAAAAAAAATGAGAATTAAGCACTTCAACTCAACTTTCCCTGATATTTATTTTATGGCAACTTATCAATCATATCCCTGACATTCAATAGCAACTTGTCATTCATTTTCCTGACATTTTACATGAGATTTTAACAACTAAAAAGTGATGCACATTAAGCCAACTTTCCCTGACATTCAATGGCAACTTGTCAGTAATTTGCCTGACATTTTATATTTCCCTGACATTCAATGCCAACTTGTCAGTCACTTTCCTGACAATTTTAAACGATATTTACACAAAATGAAGTGATGCACTTTAAGCCAACTTTTCCTGACATTCAATAGCAACTTGTCAGTAATTTCCATGAAATTTTGATGTGAGATTTTAAAAAAATGAGAATTAAGCACTTCAACCCAACTTTCCCTGATATTTATTTAATGGCAACTTATCAATCATTTCCCTGACATTCAATAGCAACTTGTCATTCATTTCCCTGACATTTAATAGCAACTTGTCATTCATTTCCCTGACATTTTACATGAGATTTTAAAAACTAAAAAGTGATGCACATTAAGCCAACTTTCCCTGACATTCAATGGCAACTTGACAGTCATTTCCCAGACATTTGATATGAGATTTAAAAAAAAAAGAAAAAGATGTAATTTAACCCAACTTTCCCTGATATTTAATGGCAACTTGCGAGTCAAACAATTTCCTTGACATTCAATGGCAACTTGTCAGTAATTTCCCTGACATTTCACTTTAGGTTTTACAAAAATGAAAAGTTAACCCAACGTTTTATAAAAGATGATGACGAATCAATTTGCTCTTAATTTCCCTGACATTCCCTGATATTTTCACCTAATTCGCTGACACTTTCATTTCAATGACATTTCCTGATTTTCCCTGACTTGTCATATCTGCTTTCAACAGCATTTTTGCAATTATTTAAAAATTTTGATGTCAGCATTTTTGGGAATAATTTTCAAAATCAGTTTAAAGCAATAATGCAAATGAATTAACTCGGGGGGTTAAACATAACTTAAGATGACTTAAGATAAACATTAACTTTTCAATTAGTGCAGCAGGTAAAAAGTTTGTCTTTAATGCTGCTGCAGCTATAAAAACATGTACATTTACTTCGACAAGACTTTCTGCGTTTTATGCATTAGCCTCAACATGACAAAGATTTTTGGAAATATGATAAAATGTGCAAAAGCCAAAGGCATTAAATCCAATTTAACAGTTCCGTTTGAACACGAGCCCATATTGATCTTCAAGAAGAAACCCCCGAAGGATGATAAAGTCAGAAAACGAAACCAATCCAGACACGAATATCTTGGATATTAAAACAAAATGCAAATTTCAAAACTTATCACGATCGAGATTATCATATTAATTACGCTAATGTGTCCTATCATTGCCTCAATGGGAGTTGATTGGCATACACGTCCCCTATCTGTTGAACTACAAAGAAACAGCATGATGCCATCATCAAAAAAAATTTGCATTTTTATTGGTTGGCAATGAAAAGAAATCATGATGACAAACAAATTTGGGCCCTATACATGTATGTTTAACAAGAATCCCACCCATTTCTCAAAATAAAAATTAAGGAGTTTCTAAGGACCTAATAATATTGTTAAGGACCTTATCGACCTCTTTTTCAAAACACGAAAGTGCAGTTTTATTGTTTTAGTTACCAATTTCATTATTAATTTCTCAAAAGAATTGCTTATCGTCCCTTGATTTTTGTGTTAACCAACGTAAACTGCATCACTGATTAGTCTACTTGAATTTCCCTGAGGTTTTAAAGTAAATTCCATGACTTTTCCAGGAGTCTCCAATTTCCCTGACATTTCCAGGTTTCCAGCTTTTCCAACTACGACTTATTCGCTGCATGGTGTACATATAATATGTATGTGAAATAACATAATTTCAACTTAGTGTAAAATTACGGAGTTTGGAAGGCGGGTTTTTAAGGACTATTTAAGAAAAATATAAGTAGTTTTAAGGGCTCTTTAATTCCAATAACAAAATTAAGGCGTTTTTAAGCACTTAAGGCCGGTGTAAACCTTATTAACCAATTATAAATATAATGTACAATATGTAGGAACTATACAGTTTTGTTCTATACCAAGTTATGTTTTAAACATTCCTGAATATTTCAGGAAATGTAACTAATTCAACCAAATGGCTGCAATTTGATAGATTGCAAGCTTGTTGTCAATCGGATAGTTTCAACTTGATTTGAGTAAATTGACTTAGTTAACTTAAAGCAATAAACAGTTTAAGTCATGCGCGTAAACCTGTCCCAACTACTTTAACTAGATTTGAGTAAATTGACTTGATAAACTGCAAATGAGGGGTTTACGCCATGCACGTAAGCATGTGTTACCTACTTTTTTTAAACTTGATTTGAGTAAATTGACTTAGTTAACTTAAACCAAGAAACAGTTTAAGTGAAGCGTGTAAACATGTCTTAACTGCTTTAACGTGATTTGATAAACTGCAAATGTGTGATTTACGTCAATCATGTATACCTGTTATCTACTTTATCTTCATTTGAGTAAATTGATTTGACAAACTGCAACAGTGGGGGTTAACGTCATGCATGTAAACATGTCTTGCCTACTTTTTTTAACTTGATTTGAGTAAATTGACTTAGTTAACTTAAACCAAGAAACAGTTTAAGTCACGCGTGTAAACCAACTTTAACTCTTCTCGTTTTATGTCGTTTAGCAGAACTTACAGAGTAATAGTCCCTGCACACAGCTACATGTAAATCCACAATGTCATTGAAATCAGTTACTTCACCACAGTATTAATGCTGTTAGAAATGGTACATACCCGACACGATAATTAAGTATGAAGCTCGGAGCATAAATTTTCACAAACAGCATCCGCAAGGGATAACTTACCTAAAATGAAATAAAAGAAAATAATTAATAACAGTCAAACGAAGAGACAAATGCATCTCGAAGGAGTAAAACTGATAACCAAGCAAGCTTGCATAAACGACAAAGATAATGCCATGTTTCGCAGTTTGTGGGCAGTGTAAATTATCCTAGCTGAAATTATCTCAAATATCCATTTCACTATCTGTTTTACATTAAAATATGACATCTGTCAAGTGCTCCGAAACCACCCAACAAGAAGCCACACACGATATGCAAGTAGTTGTTAATGTACCGAGTATTTATCGTAAATAGCCCATAATTTGCGATCCTTCAATGTTGAATGAGATAACGAATTTCAAGGCAAAGTAATCAATCATGCTTGTAGGTAAACATTAGTACACAGCAATGAATTATACGGTTCAGATTGGCCTTTTTAATGTTTAATCTTGAATTGCCGAGGGAATTGCAGAGTTGGGCTGCGCTAGTCAATTTCTCAGATAATGCAGATAAATCAACCGTAATGAAGCATCGTACAGATGTTCAAAACAAACGTCAAACAGTGGAAAAACTAACGTTCTCAGTTGAAACGTGGTCAACATATTGAGAATTAGAGAAACAATCCAATGATATTTCGACTACTTTTCGATATTTAAACCCTGGGAAATAGTTAATTATATATTCCCACAGAAATGAAATATTCAGCTTCCCTGACGTTTCCTAGATATTTCAAGGTTTTAAAACAATATTCCCTTACAACTCTGACCGCTGCAAATGCAAAAATGTGACATATGCCAACTTCAGGAATTATAAATTTACTGCTTATTTACATAACTAGTAAATTACATAAAGTGAATAAAATTTTCTTGACTTTTTCAAAACAAAGTAATTTTCCCTGACCATTCCGGCAACTGAAAATTCAAAGAATATGACATATGTCAATGTCAGGAATGCTAAATTTACTGCTTATTTTACATAAAAAGGAAATAGAAGCCAAATTTGCATAACGAAAGAGAACATTATTAATTTCTTCCACAAAATTGCTTGCACCTGTTGATTTTTGCGATAATAATTAGCTACTGTATGTAAAGTGAATAACTGACTTATTGAATTCCCCTGGCTTTTTCAAAGTAAAGCGATTTTTCTTGACCATTCTGACAACTGGAAATACAAAAATATGACATAAGCCAATGTCAGGAATGTCCAATTTACTGATTATTTACATAAATAGCAGATACTGTACATGTAGAACCCAAATTTTCGTAAGGAAACAGCTGTATAATCAGCTATTTAAAGTGAGTTACTGATTTATTGAATTTCCCTGACTTTTTCAAAGTAAAGCAAGTTTTCTGACAACTGAAAATGCAAAAAATATGACCGATGTCAGGAATGCTAAATTTAATTAAAAATTTAATTAAAAAAGGAGATAGAAGCCTAATTTGCATAACGAAACCGAACATTATTAACTTCTTCTACAAAATGTCTTGTCACCTCTTCATTTTTGCATTAACCAATAACCAGCTACCTAAAATGAATTACTGATTAATTGAATTTCCCTCACTTTTTCAAAGTAAAGTAATTATACTTGATCATTCTGACAATGTATTGCTTATTGTACATACATGTAAACAGGAGGCAATCACAATTTCCATAACGATTATTGCGTGAAATAAATTTTCAATTTTTTCAAAGCAATACCCGCAATTTTTCCTGAATTTTCAAACGCATTTTCAATTTCCCTGACATTTCCAGGTTTTCCAGGTCTGCAGAATATTTATATTTTTGCAGTACTGTTTCAAAGCAATGCAAATTGACAATATTAAACCTTGGGAAATAGTTGACAATATTTCCCTGACTTTTCCCAGATATCCCCATATGCCAATGTCAGGAAAGCCAATTTTTCTGCTTATTTACATAAATTTTCATTATGAATGCTTTGGTTTGTAGCTTGAGTGAAATCTTTTGCACTAATAACAAACTATAGAACTTAAAATTTCTCTTCGAAATAAATGTTTTTTTATAAAACACCACTTAGTATTTGAAAATCAGGATTGACTCGCGACTGATATTGTGAACACAATAACAATGTTTCTTTGTTTATCGCCAAGTAATTAGTTTCTCTCGACAGGGGGCGTCATCAGCATGGAGCACATTTGGCTTGAAAACAAAAGTCTAAATTCAAACATGTACACTGAGCTATTCATCCTTCAATTTCATTAAATAGAGGGCGTGTTTAAATTACATCTCGTTTATAAACTGATTATATAAATGGCTACTGAATGAAGTGTGATTCCAACGTCACCTGCTAAATCATCGTATAAACGCAATTTGCATAATTCAGCAAGATGGGAAAATTATGGAAAACCAACGAATTATATTTTCGTGCGGATTTCGCACGATTACTAGTGTACCTCCTCCGTGTAATGAGTGCCCCTAATCCCCAACATATATATATACTGACACGTGTTTGTATTTGCACAGGTTAGCTCTATTAATTTGGATTTAAAGTGCACAGGCAGGAGTTGCTAGGATCCGAATGGGAAGGCACGCTTTTACACGATTCAAAACTGGGGTGTAATTGATCAATATTTAAATTTCCCTGCATTGCATGCAAACATGTCTGACCGTAAAATAATAGCTCATATACCAGTGATTCCGCACTGTCTTTACCACAAAACATTTCGTAATGACCCGCCATGTAAACAACATTCCCCCGAGATAAAGACATGATACAGAGTGCGGCTGAAATGATTAGACTATAAAAATTTAACATTTTATTACTTGTAGTTGGGTAGCCCAAACACGTACCTATGTTTAGAGGGGTTCACGGCATTTATTACATGCTGTGAAATTGGGACAAAATGAGACAAGTCAGTTCGGATAACGTTGGATGAGGATGAGAGACAGAACTGGACGATTTGCAAAATAATATTAAAATAAACACTTGAAAAGTGTTCTTTAGATGATTTCATTACACATTAAACTATTTCAACACGAAAACGAACACAAACAGGGTGTCTACTGGATTTGGTATTGCAAATTTCATGACTTTTCCATGACTTCAAAAAACGTTTTAAGCTCATTAGACCATGGGGCTGTTCAAGTTTTATGTGATGACTGCAGAGCGATTTTCAGAAACATCATGTATATCAATGTTGAGGCAATATTATTGAGCGAAAAATATTACGAATGAAACGTTTAAACCCAAATTTTTATTTTGTGAATACATCAAAGGAAAAATTTCATGACCTTTCAATGACACTGACGTAAATTTCATGACCTTTCAATGACCCTGTTGTAAATTTCATGACCTTTCAATGACCCTGTTGTAAATTTCATGACCTTTCAATGACACTGACGTAAATTTCATGACCTTTCAATGACACTGACGTAAATTTCATGACCTTTCAATGACACTGACGTAAATTTCATGACTTCCATGAACGGAATCTTATTTCAGGGCTTTTCTATGACTTGCATGACTGGTAGACACCATCTAATACGATGGTTGTTGAGACGGAACCAAACTGCATGTTCAAGGCGAATTTCAACCAACCAAATTTTTTGCGAAAATAGATGACAAATGAAAAATGTAAACCCGCATTTTTATTTTGTGAATAAATCAAAAGACAAAAATGCCATCACCATGTTATCAATTTCATGACTTTTCCACGACACTGTTGTAAATTCCAAGTCTTTTCAATAACAATGTTGTAAATTCCATGTCTCTTCCATGACACTGATGTAAATTTCATGCCTTTGCCACGACACTGTTGTAAATTCCATGTCTTTTCCATGTCAATGTTGCAAATTTCATGACTTTCCCAACTCACTGTTGGCAATTTCATGAATTTTCCATGACACTGATGTAAATTTCATGACTTTGCCACGACATTGATGTAAATGTCATGACTTTTCCATGACACTGATATACATTTAATCACTTTCCATGACAGTTGTAAATTTCATCACTTTTCCATAACGCTGATGGAAATTTCGTGACTTTTCCCTGACAATGATATACATTTCATGACTTTTCCACGCCAATGATGTAAATTTCACAACTTTACCACGACACTAATGTAAATTTCATAACTTCAATAACCTGAATCTCATTTCAAGACTTTTCCATGCATGTTAGACAACCCTGTACTACGACGGTTGTTGAATGTGAACCAAACTACAAGTCGAATTTCAACCAACCAACCAAAATTCAGAAAAATAAAACCCCAGGATCTGCTAGTACGCATGCAACATGGCCAAACAGCAAACTATTCCAGAGCCATGGTCAAAAATCACCAACCAGGCATTAGTGGTCATCCACACCAATTGCAGGCAAGATGGCCATACTAATGGCGTTCATGCATCACTACAGGAGCAGCCCTGCGATATCAAGCATGCACTGGCTTAAAATTTTATCCAAGAAAAAAAAACGCAATGAAGGCGTATTTGTTGTTGGAGAAAATTTACAACGTACGAAGAAAAGACCCAGAGCGTGAAATGTCTAGAGAAAACGTATGTCTGCATTTTCGCAATACACGTGTACATGTAGAGTGTATGCTCATGTGGCAGTGACATGGCTAAGGGTCTATCAGCGCAAAGAACCTTAACCGAATTACCTTTGAAAAATGCGAGTAGAAGTGAGGTAGGAGAGAATGGGAAAAAGCAGGGAATTATCACGTCAGGCTCGTTATACGCTCGCGTGGACAAATTCACCCCCTAGTAAATTCACCTGGAAATGTTCTCAGGGACGATAAAAATTGGGTGGAAAAAAGCATAACATTAACGGGCGTGGATGGCACGAAAAAATACGGTAAAGGCATGTAATTGCAGGTGGAGGGAATTGGTCGTGTAAACACGGTTATGCTTCATAAATAAATTCACAACGTCGTGAATAACTTCAGTGCTACGTTCACTCCATCGATTTATATCGCGTATTAAACGACTTAATCCGCGGTTACCCAATCAGAGTTCGTACCAGCATTTGCAACTCAATTTCCCTGACTTTCCCTGACTTGCCCTGGTCAAATTGATTAATTTCCCTGACCTATCCTGACTTATTGCAAATTCCATGACTTGCCATACCTATTTGAATATGGGGTCGTTCAACGTTTATGTCATGACTAAATAGCGATTTTCAGAAACATTATCCATCACAGTGAAAACATTATTGGCCAAATTGGCGGAAATAGGTGACAAATGAAGAATTTAAACCCAAATTTTGATTTTGTGAATCGATGAAAAGACAAAAATTCTATGACACTGTTGCACATTTCGTTTCATGACTTTTTCATGACTTACTTGGCATGAATTTCAATTCATGACTTTTTCATGACTTCAAAAAATGTTCCATGCCGTACAACGTTTATGTCATGACTAAATAGCGATTTTCAGAAACATTAACCACCACTGTGAATTTTTTGGCGGAAATAGGTGACAAGTGAAGAATTTAAACAAAAATTTTCATTTCGTGAATCAAAGAAAAAGAAATTCCATGACTATGTTGTAATTTTCATGACTTCCTGGACCTGAATTTCATTTCTTGACTTCCATGAACGGTAGACAAGCTGTGATTAAATTCCCTGACTTATCAAATAAAAAATGTCACCCAGTTGTAAATTTCATGACTTTTCCATGACTTCCATGACCAGTAGATATCCTGTATATAGTACACCTAACCTACATGTACATGTAAGCACTAAGTTTGTTCATCCACAGATAGACAAACCGAGTTAGGCATAAAACAATGCAATCATTGGACCAAAGGTGCTTCAGAAAAGAGATTTTTTTGCTTATGTCTACAGAGGGGCATTCCAACAAGTAAAAAAATGAATTTAACAATTTCTTGAATGTTTTTCCTGACTTCTACCTGATTTCCCATGATTTAATGCACAAAATGTCAACATTTCCCTGACCACATTTCATTCCCCTGACAATGGGCAAAATGTTTACATTTGCCTGTCAACATTTATTTCATTTCCCTGACTAAAAGGACAAAATGTCGACATTTCCCTATCTACATTTCGTTTCCCTGACTTAAAGGACAAATTGTCAACATTTCATTTCCCTGACAAAGGACAAAATGTCAATATTTCTCTTGCCACATTTAATTTTCCTGACTTTAAGGACAAAATGTCGTGATTTTCCTGACAACATTTCATTTCCCTGACTTAATGAACAAAATGTCAAGAATTCCCTGTCAACATTTCATTTCCCTGACTTAATGAACAGAATGTCAACATTTCCCTGACCTCATTTCATTCCCCTGACAAGGGGCAAAATGTTAACATTTCCCTGTCAACGTTTATTTCATTTCCCTGACTTAAAGGACAAAATATCAACCTTTCATTTCCCCTGAGTTTATGAAACCCATGCCAATCGCATTTGGCAGAAATATCTCAACTTTAACTGCATACATGGAGATGACGAAATGGTGGAGTCGTCATCATTCGCAGTAATCTTGAGCTGATGCTTAATGGGTGTGTCATATCGTGTTAATAATCCGTTGATCGGATGTTATTCTCGCGTTGAGCACTAATTGTAAACCGGCGACCACCGTCCATTAGTTAAGTACGTTTTAATGAGCTATTTTCGGGGTAAAATGGCTCGGTCAAAGTGTTGAGAACATGACCATAAATCTTCATCCCGTTCGTCATAAAATACCTCGCTATTTCCACTCGTTTCCACTGGCCACACAACGAACACAAACGGGCTTTTCTGATGTGATATTTCACCAGAATAATAGCAAACAGGGATCCCTCAGAGACATAACTTTTAACTTCTACGACTTTTCCCTGACTTTTCCAGATTGGTTTTCAAACAAACTTCCCTGTACATTTCACTCATCATATTTCGGAAAAGATCAATTAAAAGCGGTTGTAAAATTTCGCTGCCTAATACGTTTACAATATGTCCATTTCATTTCGTGAGTCTTACTAAGATATTGCTTTTTGCAATATGTTATAAAACAAACTACAAACTCCAATAACAACAAACTAATTTTTTACGATGTATAACAAAGTTTCCTCGATGATGAGGGGTCCCACATTGAAGGAAATACATTTCTAATGCATTGTGAAATACATTACGAATTGCAAAATATATTGCAAATGAATTGGTCGTTTTTAACGCTACACGAAATTCATTTGGTAATGTAAACAAAATGCATTTCACTAATACATTTTACAATGCATTATAAAATATACTGACTTGTGTATTTCAAAATGTATTTGAAACTACTACTTACAAAAAGTTGTGTGCTGAATTGAATTGAATGAAATTGCTGCATTTTTGAATTTATTTCATTCCCAGTTCTAATTTATTTAGTGAATATTCCAGATGTCTTAAATTCAGAATTGGTAGTTTTTAAACCTTGAAATTATGAAATATAGCGAGGCTTTTGGCATTTTACAATGCACTGAATATAAATTGTAAAATGCATGCTTCAATGGAAACAGAATGCATTACAATATGCATTACACAAGGTATTCTTCAATGCCAACGAACTACGTTACAGTGTGCATTACACAATACATTCTCCAACAAACATAATACATTGCAATAAGCATTCCACAATACAGTACAATCGCTTAAAAACACATTTTAAAATGCATTCGTAAATGCATTTTCAAATATATTTGCCAATACAGTTAGAAATATATTTGTCTCAATCTACAGGCATTTTAAAATGCATTTTCCAATGCAATGCCTTTCTAAATGCACAACCATTACATGTGGGATAACAAGTTACATATGAAGTAATAAAACAAGTTGTGCAACAAACTAATTTGCTACGATGTATTGCAAAGTTTTGATAGGGTAAACTCAGCTTATAAACCATTTCTGATTTAATTTTGATAATTTTATTCAATATGAGAGTTTTAAGTAAATGATTATGTGAGGGGTGGGGAAGGTTGCGAATCATGAGAAATGCTGATAGAGTTTGTGGTTATAACACTTGAAAGTTCCCAGTAAAATCAGCGTTAGCACAAGAAAGAACAATTGTTGTGAAAATGCTAAAGTTATTAGCACAGAAACACATGGCTGTTCTTGCAATTCACGCTCACCAATTTGCTGAAAGGCAATGTTATTTCGCGAAAAGAGCTATGCAAATAGTAATCGAGCTTTTTTCCTCGCATAATGGTGATATAAACTTACACGACGAATTTCCAATTTTACATCTCATTTCAGTTTAGCAAGAAGAATACTGAGTGGGAAAGATATTACGCCCTACGTCTCCAGCAGCCCATGGCGTAAAAAAATAGTAAAGCCTTATTGCTACTTAATTAAATTTTCCTACATGATACAATTTTCTCTTGCAGGATTAATTACCTCAAAAGCACTATCTTCCAAGAATTAGGCGAACCAAAAGCCGAGGCTGATATAAAAAGCTTGTTTTCACCTCAGAAAAAGTGCGGCATGATTAATCAATAAGAAAATGGATGCGAACCAGTGGAGGATATGTTGAGAAAACCTAGCACAAAGAAACGTTACTAAAAATAACTAGATTATCTCCTTTTGCTAAAAGCACGATAGGATGCTCATCACAAAAAGTTAAGTCTAAGGAGGAGCAGTTTCTCCTCAGTTTATAATCCTGTGTAGGTGGATAATAAACAGTATAAATACGATGAAATACCAATTTCAGCAAAAAAATTCACTTTCTTATATATTAACTATCCTCCCAATATTACAAACGTCAAATATTCAAGCACCACCAGGGTTTCCCCAGACATTAAATTTGTAACTTCCTTGACTTTTTCCAGGTATTAAAACAAATTTCCTTGACATGCCAATGTAATGCTACATTTATTGCTTAACGTATTCAAGCCGGATAGAAAAAGTTTCATTAGGAAACAGCAAATTTACATTATTTTTTTTTTTAAATTTATAATTCCATTATTAGTTATCTCCACATCATTTCTTGTCATGTTTTTTCTTGATTTTTGTGTTAACTAATAACTAGCTATGCAAAATGTATCACTGATCTTCAATTTCCCTGACTTTGCCTTATTTTCCAGGTACATACATTGATACAGGCTACAGAGTTTCCCCAGAAATCAAATTTTTAATTTCCCTGATTTTTTCAAGTAATAAAACAAATTTTCCTGCCCACTTTAGCAACTGAAAACGCAAAAATATGGCATGCATGTAATAATTTTCATTAGAAAACAAAAAATTTAGATTAGAGCTTTTTAAATTGATAATTTCATTATTATGTTTTCCACAAAATTGCTTGTTATGATATCGCCTGATTTTTGAGTTAGCTAATAACTAGCTACATGTATGTAACATGTATTACGTTTGTTGAATTTCTTTGATTTTTCCTTATTTTCCAGGTTTAAGCAGCTTATTTTCCAGGTATGACCTCAATCACCCCATTCATACTATTAACCCAATATAACAAACGTCAAATATTCACGCTATATCTGGGTTTCCTCAGAAAACAATTATTTTGCAACGAAATTTTTAACGTCTTTGATTTTTTCAGGTATTAAAACAAATTTCTCTGACCACCTTGACCACTGAAAATGCCAGGAAATGTTAGGAAAGTTATAGTAATTTTCAGTAGGAAGTAGAAAATTTAGATTAGATTTTTTTCAAATTGGCAATTTAACTACTAATAACAACTAATAATAAGATGTGCAAAATGTATTACAGATGTTCAATTTTCCTGACTTTTCCAGGTTTTACAGGTCAACTATTCTCCCAATATTGCAAACTACAAGTATCCAGGATAGATTGCAGTTGTTAAATTCATATAATGTCTGGACCTTCGTGAATGTTATGACCAAAAACTTAATTGCACACGTTTGCATTTAAAAAATGTATAATTTTTAAATAAGCAAAAACCTCACAATCCAAAGTTCGTAGTAAATTTTAATTGTAATGCATTTTGGGCAGGGAAATGTAAAATTACGTCAATGCCTTAATTCGTCCGCAGTGTGCAGATTTAAACAAACCAACTTTAGTCAGAATTACTCTTGAAGGAATTAAGGGATTAATTCACCGATTTAATTACACGACTGTATATTCCTTCATCGCATTCTCACGTTACCATTTTGCCAAGTCAGCAACCATTACAATATGAATTTTGGCTGTTTAAACAGCCCCAAATTTGAATCCACCAGAGGGTCGAGTGAGGGGATTTCAACTCGATTATGCATTTTCATGCACATACGTTCAGGGCTGAACTATAACACACGTCACACTTAAATACTTAATTTAGATAAACGAGACACGTAATTATAATTTATTTCGCATAATACGTGGGGGCTTACGAATCTAAACCGTGCTAATTCGAGTGAAATATCCGCCCAATTAAACCCTATAAAAATGGTCGCCTTTGCAATCATCATATTAATGTACATGTGTCATTGTTCAATTAAATTATGGCGTGAAAAAGCAAGGGTGATTACGACTATTACCGGTTTCAATTAATGGGCCCCATGAGCACAATTTCCAGGAATCAGATTTTCTCCGAAACCAACTTTCTCAAATTTTCAAACCCATTGTTTTAAACTTTTTTAATTTGAGAACAATTCTGTTAATAAATGTTATGCCAAATTTCCTCATTTTGTAGCTCTTATACGTTTAAGTATAATTAAGTTTGATATTTTCGAGTAATGTATCCTTTGTTTCACAGTTCTTTTAACAAAAGTCTTTTTAACAACAACAAATGCAACTAAATTTAAAATGGGGATAAGATTTTTGTGTACAGTGTAACTGTTCCATTTTTTTTGTTTTTTGTTTTGAGTAAGTAAATTTGTGTTACGAGTCAATTCTGAAACAAAATAAACACGCTTACAACTTACAAGTACGTAATGCATCTCGTCCATCATTCTGTTCCTGTAAGTTTTTCACACATTACAAGGGTGCTAAGTGTGTAATGGTTTAAGTTTTAAAATACAAAGTACCAGGGCTTCATATCAGCTTTAAGGATCTTTATAGCAAGTGGAAAAAGCTTTATAACGTATTGTTGCCCAGCTCGATTTAAAAAATACTCGAATTGATTTTCCTACTCATGTTTTGCACTAAAACCTAAGCAACGATGTAGGTTGCCCCATTTTTTAAACGCTATAAAGACAATCTCCTTATGCAAAAACAAACTTTCCTTCCACAAACCAATGTTAACAACATCATATCAAATAAATGTTACATCGAGATTTCGATTCTCGTTTTAAAATTATTTATACACGTACAAAATGAAGACATGAAATTCAAGAGATATGTGCCACAAAATGGGCCAGGTTGCACCAACAAAATTAACGAAAACCGAAGGTAAACATCTAGTTACCTAAGGAAAGGTATTGCACCATAGAAAGTCAGCAGTTAATAACAGTTAACCATGGGTAACCATGAGGAAACGTTAACCCATGGGTAATAGGCAGGGTTAATCTAAGACTCGTAAAAAATGTTAAGAAAAAATAGAGGACGAGTCAGATGAAGTTGTTATTTATGGACTTCATAGATGAAATTAACCTAACAGCAAACCGTATGACATTACCTAGATCACATCCATTTGATGACAATGATAATGTTAAATTCGAAGCATGTTTTAGGTTAAATAAAACGAGACTTGTTCGAGTAAGTGGAGTGTTTCATTGATTTCCAGATTATCCTCAGGTTTACTAACCTCGTGTTAAAAATAAATATAGTGAAATAGTGCAACTAATCCTCAAGTTAACCCGTGGTTATCCAACCTTTTTTAACCTACGGTGGTGCATCACCTACTAATCTTCCCCAAGTAAAAATATCAATTGGCTAAATTGAAATGGAAATTGGAATTGTTTAACAATTCAATCAATAGATTTAATGACAGCAATTGGTATTAATTGTTCATTTAAAATCAATTGTTATTTATCATTGTTCTGGCTCAGTTGTTATTAATTGGTGTCAATTGTTACCATTACCTTTTCTGATCCATAGTTCCTAACTCGTAACTCGTAGTATTTCTGAAATTCATTTTGAAATAGACCTACAGTTCCATTCTATATTAAAATATTTTCCTCATAAACTTACAATAAAACCAATTAATACCAATTTCAACAAATGTTTCTAATTTCTTTAATTATTAGTAAAGTTTCATGATGAAATCAAAAACATTTGATGTCAACTTCGATCAA
>JAQGAF010003236.1:0-18420 GCA_034687865.1 Kryphioiulus occultus
TAAGCACACTTATCCTAGCACCAGCGGATTGAACGTTATTTTGAGAGGCCCAGATATCTGGTCCACCCTGTATATAAAGTATAACCCATTTACAAAGCATGGCTAGTAACGTGTCATTGTATACATTCACCTAATTTAGGTGTAACTATGTATGATTCTATTGTATGTGTATGAATTTATTATCTATTCTGTTTTGCAAAATATTCCATGCCCATTATCCTAAAATTGCTTACCATTCTTTTATTCGTTTTATAGGATTCCAAACTATATTGGTGCGATTCCCAACTAAATTCTATTAGCCGCATAAATTTTGATGGCACTGCACGTGAAACCGTATTGCATGACAGCGAGACATTTGGTCCTTTTGCAGTAACTTTATTTGATGATTATATGTTTTGGGTCGACAAGTAAGTTATTGAGAGCAATCATGATGAAGTTTCTTACGATGTTGTGAAGGATTTAAATAAAATTTATTTACATTTTTCACTTCAGGATCTATGAACAAGGATCAATAGTACGAGCCAATAAGAATAAACCCTCTGAAAGAGATGTAATAAAACGTGGATTGGGTGGTGAACACTTGAAAAATATATTAGTGTATCGTACAGATAGTCAATCAGGTAAGGCTATTCATTAAATTCCAGGATTTAATCTACATTACTTTTTACTTTGTGGTCTGTCTCAATTGGAGAAAATATCTTTGTAGTTGTATGAATTTCCTTTTGTTCGTTATGTTAGGCACCAACAAGTGCCATGTGAACAATGGTGGATGTCAGGAGTTGTGCTTCTACCTTGGTGATGACAATTACACTTGTGCTTGTGCATATGGCAAAGTGGCTGCCGATGGAATGACATGTGAAGGTGTGCAACTTTCTTGCAAAATCGAAGGATATATTCCGTTTCATATTTGCTGACTAATCTTTTTGTATTGTAGATTATGATGCATTTATTATGTTCTCTCGGGTCTCCAAAATCGACAGCATTCACATGTTCAACGAAAGCATTCCAAATGCTCCGTTCGAAAGCATCCACGACACCCAGTACATGAGAAATGTAATTGGGCTGTCGTTCGACTATATCACTCGACGAATATTTTATAGTGATATTCAGAGAGGAAGCATCAACAGCGTTTTTTTCAATGGAACTAATCATACTGTTGTTGTAGAAAGTGGGTAAAAGCAAGATTAAGAATATAATATTGTAGGTTGCACATATAGCCCATGTCCTTATCTATCATATTTTGCAGATCAAGGTTCAGTTGAGGGCTTAGCATATGAAAAACTTCATCAAATGCTCTACTGGACTTGTAACAGTGATGCATCCATTAATCGCATCAATTTAGGACAAAAACACAAAGAAGCTGAAAAAATTGTGAAGTTGGGCACTGATGATAAACCTAGGGGCATTGCTGTGGATAGCTGTGACTCGTAAGTAAAAGTCATGGACAAACTCATCATTTGACTTCATAGGTGGTTGTCTTGAAAGAAAAGTGGTTTAAAAACAATGCGAACTACTTGTTTTTTCGCCGCATATTTTCAAATTCAGAAAATAAGAAAATTTGCCTTTCCCAAAATACATATGTAACTTTTTATTTAATCTAGGCGAATGTATTGGACCAACTGGAATAGTCGACACCCTAGCATTCAGCGCTCTTATCTTAGTGGTTATGAAATGCAGAGCATCATTACTACAGATATCCGCATGCCTAATGCACTTTCTATTGACCACAGATCCCAGAAGCTTTATTGGTCTGATGCTCGATTTGATAAGATTGAGCGTTGCAATTTAGATGGCAGCAAGCGGCATGTATGTAATTTTAATTTGTAATATTTAATGTTTGGCCTATTATTAATTTGACGACTAATACATTTTATATTTGCCCTATGATAGATCATCCTGACCCATCAACCACACCATCCTTTTGATATCGCCATTTATGGAGATTATATTTTTTGGACAGACTGGGTTCTTCATGCTGTGTTAAGGGCTAATAAATACACTGGTGGTGACATTATTTACCTGCGCAATAATGTTCAACGACCAATGGGTATTATTGCAGTGGCCAAAGATGCTGATGATTGTAAGTTTTTTTTAATATTCCTGAATTCATGGGTTTACTACTCAATAGAAATTCCTGTTTTTCAAAAGAGACTATTTGTCCTAGCAAAAATACATTTTAACCATTTTTTCCCAGAGTAGTTTCAAGCAATTTAGTTCACTCTACCATAGTGTGGTTGTTAAACTAGTTTCTTTTTGGTGGGAACATAATTTCAGGACTGAGGAATTCAGTTATGGGTTTTTATTTAACTTTCACAAGCGGGATAATTTTATATAAAACAAGTCATCCATTGTTTTTCGTAATAAGGTACGCAGAATCCATGTCACACCCTAAATGCTGGTTGCCAGGACTTGTGTCATGTTTTGGACAATGGAACTGCAACCTGCTCGTGTTCCCCAGGTCGTATTCTTTTACCTGACAGCAAACGTTGTGGGGGTGAGTAAATATGAATATATTCCATTTTATTGTATATTTAGAAAAGTGTATGGATGTGTCTGATGGAATTTTTTTTCCCTAGTAAAATTGGCAAACTGTTCAGATACGGAGTTTGAGTGTACTCAGGGAGTTTGCATTCCATATATATTGACTTGTAATGGTGACATGGAATGCCCAGATGGTAGCGATGAAAACCATATCTTCTGCGGTACAATATACAATTTTTGAAAAATGTATTATCTAATAGGAATAAGTGCAAATGTATATATGAGATTAATCTATTTCATTTTATTCTTCTGACATTAGCAACAAGAACATGTCGTAGTGGATATTACCATTGTAGCAATAACCGATGTGTGCCCAATGACCGAATTTGTAATGAGAACAATGATTGTGGTGACAACAGTGATGAGCATAATTGCACATGCACGGAAAATCAGTTCAGATGTGCATCTGGTATGTGCATTAATCAAGAATATCGATGCGACCATGATGCAGACTGCTTTGATGCTAGCGATGAAATGGGATGTCGTAAGTAGCGACAGAAACACGTTTTGTCACATGATCTTTGTGACGTTTTGTTATAATTTGATCGGGTCATGATACAAGTTTTTAATATTAATAAAGCTTTGAGAGATTGCACGAAAGCAAGGATCGATGGAACTCAAATGACTGCTTCACTACATTTGATAAACTGCGCACAAACAACAGCTTGCATTCATTCGGATTGGATTTGCGATGGTCAAAATGATTGTTGGGATAATTCAGACGAGAAGGATTGTGGAAATAGTATGCTTGTATTATCTATATTCTCACATTATGATAATGTAAGGAAAATTAAAAACGATTAACAACATTTTTTATTATTTTAGCCCAAAATCCCGTTGAGTCAACATCATGCCCTGAAAAAACACATCGTTGCAACACAGGCCGATGTATTCCCTTATCGTGGGTGTGTGATAGGGATGCTGATTGTTCAGATTCTATAAATGGGACCACCAGCTCTGATGAGCAAAATTGCAGTATGCTATATCATTCTCTATTCTTTACTATAAGCTAAAAGGCAGTGTTAGGTTTAAAAGTAATGATTATTTGCAAAGCAAAATAAATTGAGATACAAGAATCTAATCCTTGTAAAATGTTTCATATTGATTCTATCCTAAATGTTGTTCATATACATATCACTTGTTTATTTTCTATTTTTATGCTTGATTTTGATGGGAACATGTCTTAACTTTATCTAGATTACACCTGCGCTGATGACAAATTTCAGTGTAAAAATCTTGCCTGTATCCCAAAAACTTGGCAATGTGATGGTTTGAAAGATTGTGCAGATGGCTCTGACGAAGGCGAAGATTGCCGTAAGTGAACATTTTTGAACATTTTTGGTTGAGGAGGTGCGTTGATTTGATGATTCATGGATAATTTTTTTAGAGACTCGGACATGTGCAGAAAATGAATTCAAGTGTAATCATACGGGTCGATGCATCCCAATGCAGTGGGTTTGTGACGGCGAGAATGATTGTGCTGATGCACAAGCTTCGGATGAACACCCTGAACAAGGCTGTGGTTAGTTTTTTTTTTTATTATTTCATAACCTTAATTAATATAGGAATGTTTTGCCGTATCATTATTTTCGCAAAGTTGAATAGAGCGCCCCTGCTGATTCAAAATAGTTTCTGCAACGAAATAATTCACTTCCAAAATTTGTTTTTCTTTCATGAATTTTTATTTTATGATTGGCCCAAACGCTTCTTAGAATATCAACAATTTAAATTAAACTTTTTTCGAGTTTTATGTTTGGATTAAATATGTCAATTTTTTTTTTGAAGCATTAGCAGTGCCTCTTTGTTCAGAGGACTATTTCCATTGCACAAACCTGCGCTGCGTTTTCAAAGGATTTTTATGTGACAGAGATAATGATTGTGGCGACAATTCTGATGAACCTGCGACTTGTGGTAAGCGACAAGTTGTTTCACTATATAATTCAAATCTTGATAACCCTCAAATGTGATAAAGCTGTGATTTATACAAATATCTGGATATTAATTTCGGCCTTATCACTGATGTAGTACTTTCTTTTTATACATTTCATTTTAGTTTATCATCCTTGTGCTGAAGATCAGTTCCAGTGTAAAAATAAAGTGGCCTGTATTCCTAGGGCATGGCTTTGCAACCACATCAATGAATGTGGTGATAATTCTGATGAAGAAGATGCTATTTGCAGTGAGTCCTGCTGAACATTTGTAGTGATAATGACTTTCGTTTATGTATTATTTACAAGACGTTATTCTTCAACTATAGCTCAGAACTCCACTTTAGCCAATTGTGGTGCAGGAAAGCATGAGTGTGACAATGGAGTCTGCATTGATGAGAACCTTTTATGTGATGGGCTAAACAACTGTGGAGATTTTTCAGATGAAGAAAAATGCAGTAAGTTCCAATTTGAAATTTCAGAAATTCCATTTGTAGGGTCAAACACTGCTAGCACTAAATTAAAATCAGTCAACGGATTGGTCGGGCCAATCTAGCTGGGACTAATTAGCTAGCTGGATCCTAGCTAGATGGGTACCACTTATTTTTGGCATTGGACAAAATTCCTCCCATTCATAACATCATTGAAAATCTGAGCGCCGAAGTCAAAATTCAAAGCAGCAATTTCAACGTTTTGATCAGCAATTTCAAATTTCTAACTTTGGACCAATCGCTTTCCTTTTTCATGACGAATTACAAATCCGGACGACAGACGCAGCCACGTCTATCAAATTAATAGATTCTTAACTGTTAGCCAACTGTCAATTTTGCTGGCAATTTTATTAGATACTCTGTGTACGTTAATTCTCAAACAGTCATATTTGCGAAGCAACGTAAAATGGATTATGGACGTTGAAAATTTCAGATATCAATGAGTGTGCCTACACGGAAACTGTGTGCAGTCAGATATGCCTTGACAAGCCTGTTGGCTATGAATGTGCATGTCGTGATGGTTTTCGTTTGAAAAAAGATAAAAAGACGTGTGAAGGTAAGTGTTTTTATTTTCAGTCCAATAAATGCAACAACAGTAAAGTATTAAGTATACGAGGCAATCACGTTCTTGGAATTTGTTAATAAATTTCTTTACAATTGGACCCACTGTAATGACATTTTTTAAAAATTGATAGCAAAATTAAGTTTTTCAAACTTGTTTCTGGGGATTTAGGCAGTTTTGAATTCTCTGGCATAACATAAATGAATTTCACTCTAATTGCAAATCGTTTCAAAAGAGATGCCTGGAATAAACTTGGAAATATTGATACCAAGAAGCGCCAATTTCTCAAATTTTTCAGTGGAAATCAACTGTGATAATTTTTTGTACGCTTGTTGCAGACATCAACGAATGCAAGGAACAGTATCCATGCAGTCATTATTGCCGCAACACCCATGGCTCGTATGTTTGCACATGTGCTAAGGGTTATATTTCTTCAAACAAGGGCCAGAGCTGCAAACTCAACAGCAGTAAGAATACTTAAAATCTGATTTTTTTACCTCCACTCTGCCAACAACTAAGCTTATTTCGATTTATTTGTTTCTGTTGCAGCTGTGAAGCCAACCTTAATATTCTCAAATCGCTATTACATCCGACAAGTGGATTTCAGTGGCCAGGACACACGATTATTGACGAACAATCTGACCAATGCCGTTGCTCTTGATTATGATTGGTTAGAAAAATGTGTTTATTGGTCTGATGTCACCGCGCTAGGCAGTACTCTGAAACGTTTGTGTGATGGGCAGGTGGGGCATAAGGTAAGTTTGCAATGGGACTAGAAAATTAACTGCATTGAACTCTGAATTGATGTTGTAGGAACATTTAATTGTTTCATTTAGTCATGTTTTTGACTGTTAGCACAATTTGGCGTATTATTTTGAACATTAATTTAATTTGTGCCCAATATTTAAGGTCCTCCACTCTGCAACAGTTCAAAATCCTGATGGATTGGCAGTTGACTGGATTGGCCGAAATCTGTATTGGTGCGACAAGGGAACAGACACCATTGAGGTTTCCAAACTAGATGGACAATTCCGAAAAGTCCTTATTAGAGAGGGGCTCCAGGAACCTCGTGCCATTGTCCTTGATCCATTTGATGGGTAATTTACTATAATGTTAAATGTATATGCTAAATATGTGCAGAAAGTTTTGAGCCAATTTTTTATGTTTATGGCATTTACCCACATAATATAATGAAATAACAGAATAATCACACTATTTTACCTTCGTTTAAGGTATTTGTACTGGACTGATTGGGGCGAGCGACCCTACATTGCTAAAGTTGGCATGGATGGTACTCACAAGAAAGTTATTGTGAATGACTCCCTTGGTTGGCCAAATGCGCTGACCATTTCATATGTCAGCAAAGAATTGTTTTGGGCAGATGCAAGAGAAGATTATATTGCTGTTATTGATCTAAATGGAAGCAGTCGACGTGTGATTGTTAACAGAGGTGCGTGACTAATTTCTTCTCAATAAACATATCAGCTGGTTTTAAGCTTCAAAAGTATTGAGCATAAATTTTTATTTATAAATTTGACTGATTACTTCTTTTGTGTAGGCCCTCAGCAAGCACTTCATCACATCTTTAGCTTGGCTGTTTTTGAAGATTACTTGTTCTGGACAGACTGGGAGACGAAAAGCGTTGAACGTTGTCATAAGTATAAGTGTAATGACAAGCACAGAATTGCAACCACTGTTCATAGACCAATGAGCATTCAAGTGTATCATCCTGACCGTCAACCACCGTGTAAGGGACCAATCGATCTTCAAACCCTCATTACATCTAAGGAAAACATTAATTTTTTTTAATTGTTGTCTTGTTTGCAGTAACGGTGCCAAATCCATGTGAAAACAATGGTGGCTGTCTTGCACTCTGCTTGCTGCAACCAGGTGGCAAAACATCGACTTGCGGATGCCCAGAAAACTATTATCTTACTGATGATGGGTTTAATTGCAAGCATAATTGTTCAAGGTATTGTCAAAATAACACATCATTAAATTAGCTTATTTGCATACAGTCCCTAAAGACACTATTTGATGGTTAATTCTGTACATTTCTCAAAAGTATAACTATTGCATTCTACTTGTACACCTTCGGGGTATACAAACCTCAAACAGGTCAGCTGCATTGCAAAAAACATCTACGAGCTTTTGTAGAACTTTATTGAAAGCCCTTGCATATTTACATTAGCCCGATTGACACAATGATCGACAATTTTATGGTCTATAGAATTTGCAGATAATGAGTTTAGAGGAAATTATTTGGTCTTATTAATTTTTATATGGCTCCATCTTTATCTTCACTTAGTAATTCATGTCTGAATTTGTCAAATTGCATGAAACTTAGTGCTCGTTTTAATCTGCTAGTATTGATTTTCTTGTTTTTCATTAGTAATCAATTTGTTTGTAAATCAACATACAAGTGCATTCCGTTCTGGTGGCGTTGCGACACACAGGATGATTGTGGTGATGGCTCCGATGAACCGAGTGATTGCCCGGAATTTGTATGCCACCCTGGTAGGTTTTAAATTTGATGTCTTTTGCCGAATTAGAAAATGCATTATCATATGGACACATGTGTCACTGTTTTAAAGGGTTCGATCAGAACAATTTTCATTAATTTAATGTATATTTAGGTCAGTTCCAGTGCACAGGAGATAAAAACTGCATTCACCCCAGTCAATTGTGTGATGGAAATAAGCATTGTAATGATGGCTCCGACGAATTAAATTGTGGTATGTTGCTTATTATTATCATTTTGTAGTGTATTATTTCACGAATTTCACGTGAAAGCTAATAAACGTGATATTGAAACAAAAAAATATACTTTATAATTATATAACTACAACAAGACAAGTGAATTCAATTTTTAAAAATCCGTCATTATCAATCATATGATAAAGTTATAGTAGTTAAGCAAATCAGCTGAAATATTTATAATGTCAGAAAAATCCTATTAAATCAATACAAATTTGCAAATTCAGTTATTGAAGAACAAATTTTGTGGCGTTTAATTTTCAGACGATTATCCTTGCCTTTCGAGTCAGTTCAAGTGCTCCAGCAATGCAACTTCCTCAGCGCGATGCATCCCTGCTACTAGCCGTTGTGATGGTCAAGTTGATTGTCCGAATAAAGAAGATGAAGTCAATTGTCGTAAGTTTTTTTTGGAAACAACTATTCCAGCAGATTTCACTGGCATATACCACTAGGTTGACACGTGCGCTACTCATCTGTCGTTTTCATACCTGGTGAATTTAACATCGTTTTTCATTAATATCTCAGCCCCACGTACCTGTCCCGCGAATCATTTCACTTGTAAGAATGGCAAGTGCATTTCTAATGTGTGGGTGTGCGATAGAGACAATGACTGTGGTGATAACTCTGATGAGATTGACTGCAGTAAGTATTTAGTTTTTTATACTCCTCGTGTTGGTTTGTATCATCTGAATCCATTTAATGTCCTTATTTATTTGCTAGAAAATCGATCATGTGCTGAAAATCAGCTGCTGTGCAATTCGGGGCGTTGCATCCCTTTGTCTTGGAAATGTGATGGTGATCACGATTGTGCTGATGGGGAAGATGAACCTGTTTCCTGTGGTGACCCAGTGAACCACACGTGTGAACCGAGCTACTTCAAGTGCAAAAATAATCGCTGCATTCCTGGGCGATGGCATTGTGATTATGATGACGACTGTGGGGACAAATCAGACGAGGAAGGGTGTAGTAAGTTGTTTTTTGTTTATCGACGTCTATCTAGTGATTCTTTTGACTACTGTAATGATGTGACATTATCGGATTCTTCAGAGCCGCGCAATTGTTCTGAGAGTGAATTTCGCTGTAAAAACGGACGGTGCATCCGTGGTAGTTGGGAATGCAACGGCGAGTTCAATTGTGAAGATCAAAGTGACGAGATGAATTGCCGCTTCACTTGCAGCCCGAGCGAGTTTCAATGCACAAAACCAGAATTTTGCATATACCAAGAATGGAAATGCGACGGGGATACAGATTGCACCGATGGAAGTGATGAAGTGGATTGTGGTAAGTTAGTTTGACGTTTTTTTCTAAGGTAGAGGGTGGGGGTAAAGCTGCTTATTCTAAACAATAGAAGGCATGTTTCAGGGCGTTCTTGCAAGGCTGGAGAGTTTTCGTGTTCAAGTGGCGAATGCATCCCACTCTTGTGGCAGTGTGATGGTGAAGAGGACTGCATTGATTCTTCTGATGAAGATCAAGCACTTTGCAAAAGTACCAGTAAGTCTGTGCTTAATTTAACTATAAGAATTGCTTATGCCTTCACTGTTTTCTGTATAAATTTATGTTTAGGTTCAATCGTTTTGCTTCTTTTACAAACTGCCGTTTTATCTATTTTATAGAACTACATCCATGTTCAAGGGACGATTTTCAATGTCCGAACAACACATGCATTCCTCAAAGTAAAGTGTGTAATGGCTTTGATGACTGCGGTGATAATTCTGATGAACAAATGCAACAATGTGAGTTTTTAGGAGTTCTTTGGAGAACATTTTAACGGTCATCTGTTTTATATTAATACTGTTTACGACATTTTTAGGTCAGAGTACTCGTAGGCCACCCTCTTGTCGTGGTAACCTTTTCAAGTGTGATAATGGGCGTTGCATCTCACAGGATCTTCATTGTGACACATATGACGATTGTTTAGACAATTCTGATGAAAGGGATTGTGGCAAATTGCAATTCTGTAAATTTGGAACTTGTTCTCAAATTTGCAACAAAAAGAAATCTGGTAACACAACTTGTAGTTGTGCTCCTGGCTATGCATTGCTGTTGAAGCAGGGGAAGATAAAAACATGCAAATCACACGGTAAGATTACAATCCTCTATTTTAACGCCTTCAATTTGGAAAATAATTTCAGCAGTTTATATTGATGTCTTGGGAGGTTTTGATCTGAAGCAAGTAATTACCTAAAATGTTAATGCTATACTCATCACCTCACTGAATGATGCCATTACTTGGATTAACTTCTGAAATTTGAGGGAAAGTTTGTAAATCGTCAATTTTCTTTTTTTTTTTCTAAGGCATTGCACCATACCTCATGATTGCTAGTGACAGTGAATTGCGTATTTTCAATTTGTCCGAGTTGGGGACTATCCAAGACATTTTGCAGAATGCCCATACTCAAGCCAAGAAGATTGACTCCATTGATGTCATCTACAACAATGGGAGACCAACTGTGTTCTGGACAAATCATCACAGCCATGGAAAAAATATCATGCGTCACAGCATACCATCTATGTTTGATACCTTGAATCGGCCCCAACGATTGAAGCGGGAAGATGAAGATCCAGTTCCAGTGGTAAATAATTTAACCGGTGCACATCTTTATTATCCAAAGGCAAATTATATAGGGTTTATAAATTCCATCTAATTTACATGTATAATGCAGTCATCATGGTATTCGTTTTATAGATAACGAATCTCCAAGAACCAAGAGGCATAGCTATTGATTGGATTGGCAAACGGATTTATTGGATTGATGCTGGTGACGATACTATCTCCTTTGCTGATTTGGATGGCATGCACCGCACCACTGTGATAAGCACGCATTTGGATCAACCGCATGACATTGCACTTGATCCAGAATCTGGGTAAGACCAAGGTTTTCATCGAATAAATGGTTTTCAGTCTGGGCGTTTTCGTATTTAATTTTTCATGTTAAACTAGGAAAATGTACTGGACTGATTGGGGAATTCATGCTAAAATCGAAGTAGCTAATTTGGATGGAAGTGAGCGGAAAACGCTGGTCGATACAGGTGTTCACTGGCCAGCTGGAATTGCCATTGATTATCCAGCAAGAAGACTCTATTGGACAGATCCTAAAGCGTCAACCATAGAAAGTGTAACACTTGATGGAAAGGATAGGAACCTTGTGAAAGTATTTTCACCAAGTAAGTAGAAAGCACTTAATGATAACAGCACTTGTGTTTATTAATAAAGAAATGGAGACAAAGCATGAAACTCCTGATATTTTTCTTTGTAGAAGAAGACAAGCCTTACAAAATTGACGTGTTTGAGGACAGTATCTTTGTAACCACTTACCACTACAACAACATACTTGAGATGAACAAGTTTGGGCGAGGAAACACTACGTTGCTAGTAAAGGAATTTCGTCGAGCTAGCGACATCGTCATTGTTCAAGAAAATAAACAAAATGAAAACTGTAAGTGTTTCCTTTATTTCATTTATGGCGTATAGAAAAAATGCATGGACATTTACACTTGATAAATTTTCAGTGATTAAATTTCATAATACAATTAGCAAAGTTGCAACAACTGTCTGTAAATCTAGTAGTGTAAAAAAACTATTTAAAATCGTCAAAATATCTTATAACTGTATTTTCTATGTCAGTAACAAATCCATGTAAAGAAGATCCATGCGGAAAGGAGGCAGTTTGTCTGGCTTTGGGTGTTGGAAACTACTCGTGTGTATGCCCAGATGGTTGGGCAGTTGTAAATGTCACAGACATTACCAAAAAAGTGTCTTGTGCTGTTGGGCTTCCCATAAAAACGACAACTCCATGTAAATAAACGACTGATCATTCCATTATTTATTATTTAGAAAATCATGTATACAATTTATTCCTTTCCAAATAATTCCAGTACCGTGTAGCTTGATTTGCTTGAATGGTGGGACCTGTGTTTTTCAGGCTGATAACAAAATGATTTGCACGTAAGCTGGATTTCCGATGATATTTATGCGCAGTCGTCGAAAAATAGACAATGACTAATTTGCGTTGATTTATACGTTTGTTCAGTTGCAAGGATTTGTATGATGGAGAAAGGTGCGAGAACTATCGTTGTTCAGAACACTGCAAAAATCGTGGTTACTGTTATGCAGACTTGCTAGCACCTGAAATCCCTGGCCAGAAGCCTCCTCTGAAATGCATGTGAGTTTTCAATAGTAAACCTCGGTCTTTAATATCAAAAATTGAGGGTTTTTAAGTGATTTCTGTCGCCATCATGTTTGACACATACTTTTGGTTTCTTACTTTTTAAGGTGCCCCAATGATTGGATCGGCGACCGTTGTGAAAGTCCAGCAGATGTTTGCAAGACTTTTTGCAAAAATGGAGGCACTTGTGGGATTAGCAAAGGTGGTACCAGTGCCATCTGCACCTGCCCGCCACAATTTACTGGTAAGTTTTTTTGCTTGTCAAGGCTACTTGGGCTTAGTGCAGGGGTCGTCAGACTTTTAAAAATGTATTTTTTGGGACCTACCCCCTGTAATAAATCTTCAATAAACAAACAAATGCACAAATTGGTACCGCAAATTTAAAATAACTGCCCGATTTTTTATTATTTAGGAATCCAGTGTGAAAATTGCATTAATTATAACTGCCAAAATGGAGGCGTCTGTCTCTATTCCAATGATCGTCCTAAATGCAATTGTCCCTCCAGCCATTCGGGAGACAATTGTGAGATCAGCCCTTGTGACGAGTTTTGCAGGGTCGGAAAATGTTCACTGAGTAGCGATGGCGTGCGCTCATGTACCTGTCCTGCAGGCTATTCTGGAAAGCAGTGTGAGCGGGATCAGTGCAAGGACTATTGCTACAATGGAGGCAAGTTTGTTGCATGTTGTTTGCATTTCACAAACTAACATTTACAGGGGCGAGTCTTTGAGCCTTTAGTCTGTGGTAAATTCTCACTCCAGCAATTTTGTTTGGAAGGTTTTTCTGCATATGTTACTTTGGTTCCTATATTTTAACTTTTTATTATATGATGAATATTTCTAGTATGTGTAACAATTGCAAAATTCAAAGTGCCATTTTCATATTTTCTGCAATTATTTAAACTGGGTGAAGATTTATTATCTTTGGTATGTGTTTTACTCCCTAGGTGTGTGCCGCCGTACAGCTAAAAAACCAATATGTGATTGCCCTGAGGGCTACTCTGGACCGCGTTGTAGCAGCAATGTGTGTGACTGCAAGAATAGTGGTCAGTGCGTACCCAGCAAGACAATGAATGAATTTACATGTCGCTGCAAGCCAGGTTACACTGGACGTCTTTGTGAATGGCAGGGAAATGTCACCTGTAATTCCAATAGTTGTTTGAATGGTGGCACCTGTCACATTGAGGATGGAAACTTCAAATGCACGTGAGTAATCAAACTTGTTTCTAGATTTGCTTTATGTGCCTACTGTATATTTTGCATTGTGTAAAAATGGGCTAAGTGAATAAACTGCTAACGCCATTTGCTTAGATTGAGCCCTTTTTTAAATTCTTCCTCACTTGATGATTTTACCTTACAGTTGCACTTCAGAATGGACTGGTTCTGCATGTCAGGATTCTTCAGCCAGCCTATGTCATGGTTACTGCCTTCATGGAGAATGCAAGTTTAAAGATTTCACAGAGCGTCAGCCGTATTGCACGTATGTTGCGTCAATTTGTAGCTGAGCAGAATGTGAAAATATGAAATGCTTATAAAACACTTGTCATCTTAAGGTGCTACAAAGGGTTTATTGGCGAACGATGTGAAAGGAAAAATGAGTGTAATTCTTTCTGCTTTAATGGTGGAACGTGTCTTCTGTCACCTCTGGACAGTGGTCTCCTACCTTCTTGCCTGTAAGCCATGCACTTTTATGATTAGGTATTTTCTTGTAAGGTTTTTGTGGACAATTTATGACATACCCGGTAAATGAATTTTAATTAGGTCGTCTCTAATTTTATTGTACATATATGTTGCATGGGAAAATTGTTATGTTGTAAGATATGTTTAAATCATAAAATAATTGTAAAATTTTCTTGTTCCCAGATGTCCGCCTGGTCTCCAAGGTCACCGATGTGAAACTGTAATGAGCCGTCCAAAAGGATCGTCGTCCTACCCTACTGCTACTATCGCCGGAGGCAGTAATGCACCATTTAGTGATTTCATTGTGGTTGTAATGGAGCTTTTTATAGTCTTTAATTTGTGTTTATTTTTGCAGTAATCGCAGCAGCTGTAATTGGAGTTGTGATTGTTGTTGTCGTAGTTGTCACAATCCTGTTTTGCATGAGGCGTCACAGGTAAGCTGCATTCCACGTGTAACACATCTTACGGCAGTTCTGACATTCTAGAACCATAGCTTACTTTCAACAATGCTCTTCATAGGTTTAACCCATTCCTACATAAGCGCATGCAAGATAGTTCAAATGTGGAGATCAACAATCCTATGTACATGAGGGGAGAATGTGAAGATGACGCAGCTGAGCCAATGGAAGCTGCATTCACAATAGATCCAGACAAGGTAGAGTTGATGCAGTTTACCTCATAGTTTTTAAGCTAAACAAACTGGTATTTCTCTTGACAATACTTCTGGAATTACTGGTATTTTCATAATTTCCAATCAGGCAGATCTATAATATTTCTTGAATATCAGAATGCCTGCGAATTTTTGACGTCATCATTAATCTCGGCCTTATTTAAACCGATTTTTCTTTCCTTTTGAATTAATCGGAATATTCATCAGTGCACCTCAACCTTTTAGTAAAAATGTTAGGCCTTGAATATTCAAATTGTGTGGCTATGCTATACACATACCTGTATATTTTTTATTTTTTATCATGGTTATTGTCATGATTCACATCCGATGCATTTGTCAGCCCCTAGCAATGTTCATCAATAATGGCTTAAATATTTTTTATTTGTATAAAAGTTGTCGGGCAAATGTATTCAAATTTTTTGGGTTTTGCAAACGTAAAATTTTTATTATCGTAAAAATGTTTTTTACCAGCATTGCTGAGTTCCAAGAAAAGAATGAGTGCCTTCTCTCCAGTTTCCTGGTTCTTCTTTATCGCTTGCATATACCATTTTATTGAGGTACTATACTTAAATATATTAAGCCTCATTGGATATTGGCAGTTTGTCGCCTTACCTCATCCAAGTTTTAACCGATTTAATTACCTTCCTTTAGTAAATATTCCTTACTACCATCATAGTTTACTAAGGGTTGCAAATGCATGGAATTATTACTAAGGTCTTACCAGTGCAATTAATGTTTATCAACAGTTTTAAAAAGAAAAGTTTCATTGCTTGAGCAAAAATTATCAATCAATTCATTTGAATTTTTTCCATAAATATTGTTGCATTGGCATGTCGCGACTTTAGGGCAGCGCTGCTATTTAGCCACCTCTGGTAGCTGGTAATTGGTCTGTATTTGTGAAGATGTTTGATGTTTTCAAACCATAGTACATGTATTGGTTGCAAAAATTCAGAGAAAGAAAGATAAGTTGGACTTCTCATCTAATGCAACATTGATAATCTATACTTGATAAGTCTTGTTTTATCCTACAGTGTATATGGTTGCAGTAAAAAAATACTGGTTCCATGTACAAGCATGACATTGCTGACCTGGCCTCAGGGCGTAAATTATCGTGATTTTTGTCTATGTTATTGCTTTGAAAAATTTGCCCAAATTTTACTTTTGCTTCAAATCTTTTGCAGGCTACCGACTTTACAAACCCTGTGTATGACACACTGTATAGTGATGGCGCTACGGGTGCCAGCAGTGAGGAAAAAAAAGGACTCTTACAAGGCGACAATTTGAAAGTCGATTATTTTGATGGACACATACGAGATCCTTTGCGTGAAATAGACAGAGAGACATTCGCGTAAACATCTTTCCCAACGATATGGCGTTCTCCGTCATTAGTCACATTTATCACATCTTGTAAATAACGTATTTGCTCACTAAAGTGCACGCACAAACCAGGACATTGATAAAGGAACACTTTGGGAAAGCAAAGCTACTGTGCTACTGTGCAAAACCTAAGCCATTCATTTCTCGTGTTCATGCTTTCTGAAGCTGCTGCCCCAGTCCATTTGTATAGTGGACATTAGTCTGTGAATGGATGGTTCAGAGGCTCATCAACTGTTTCTAACATATTCTCAGTCTTCACAGTTACCTCTCATTCTGTAAATCTCGCTCAGAATGGATCAGCGTCTGTTCATTTGACCCATTCTATCATGGCACTTTTACATGAAATAATGACAACCTTCCATTTTGGCAATTGCATACTTATTGAAGTTACCACTTTTGGTGGTACGTGTATTTGGAGTTCACTAAAAATGCATAAAAAATATGCATTTTGACAGATCAGGTTCAAAATTGTACAAAAATTACTTCAACGATCTACATGTATATTGGCACGTTAATAACTTTTGTTAAAAACATGTAGGTAAATGTGGATTTCTAAATTCTCCCTCACACAGTAAATTTTCTGGTGTCTTTGTCTTTGAATGACCTGTCTATTTTGCTGAATTATTTTTTGGCAACTTTTAGGACGTTAGTTCATAAACATGTATGCCTTTAAAACGGCAGGTTGAATCTTTTTACTACAAAGTGTCATAGTGGTTTCTTATACTACAAGTCGATGCAGATTTTAACTAGACATTTTAAAATTTGCAATAATTTTTATCACAGTATTGTAAGTCCTCCAATCTGAATCAGTTTTATTATTTTATTTCTAAATTCTGATTGCTTGTCCAATATCTCACGCAAAAGTTTGATTTTTCAATGCATTCTGGTTTCTTTGAAATCATCAGATATTACTCGATCCGTTCCTGAAGTTTCAACGTCTTCCTTGTGTTCTAAATGGTCAGACTGTTCAGATTTGATGATGTCATACTCTTGTAGTGTTATCTACATATACCCTAACATATTGACAGATAGATGGAACAATCAATATGGTGAATTTCATCATATACTGAAATTTTATCCGTTAAAATTGTTGTTGTATCATTTTCAGATATACAATTGCATCTTATATTTTTTACATGGACTCTGGAGTACTCTTGACACCATTCTGGTATGCACTGGATAAAATGTGCATGTATCAAATACATTTCGAATTAATTCAGATTAGCAAAAAAAACTCACTTTTGTTTGGTAAATTACAGTACAATCAAAAACAGGATTTAATAAACTAATTGGTTTGGATTAGTTGACTTTCTAACGCTGCAGTTTGAAAATGTGAATTCCATGAAGTTTCCTGTCCCTAAATAGAACTTTGTTTATGCCTAATGGTAGCTTGAGAAAGGCAGCTAACCAAGCAAGAGGTACAAATTATGAGTCTCAAGATTATTTTTGACGTTGTTTACCTTCCATGAATAATATGCCATATGTGATATTTTGTAGTAACTTACAGGTGATGCCAGATCGAAGTTTCCGTCTCAACCTCAAGGCTCAATTGTGCCAGTAATAATTGTTTAAGTTGTGTTTGTTTCCTTGGGCCATTTGTGTTTTGTCTTCCGCAATTGTGGCTGCCAATTCATTTATATAATGCTCATACTGATTTTAGTTTTAACGAAAAAATAAGTGAGAATTAAAAGAGATTTTGAAACGATCAAGTGAATGTGCCATTTAATTGTAAGGTTCCAATATGGCATTTTTGACATTGCTTTATTTGGGTTCCTCCAGACCTGGAAAAGTCAGGGCAGTTTAATATTTCATCTCCGGAGGACCCCTGTTTAGGCTGTGAAAAAATTTCCAAAAATATTTTCAGGTACTATTACAATTTTAAAAAAAAATATGTTTCTCATATCCTTCCGACTTTTTTTGTGTTTTCCTGTGTCTATAGTCTATAATATATTCCCCCAAAGAAGAAATTTTCAACTTCCCTGGCTTTTCTAGGTTTAAAAACAAATTCCCTGACAACTGAAAATGCAAAAATAGATGCATTGTATGCACCAATGTAAGGCAATTTTTAAATTGCATGCATTTTTCATTAATTTCTTTCACAGAGGCAATGCTAACGTATTATTGGTTTGTTGAATGTCCCTGACTTTTTTCAATTTCCCTGATTTTTTCAGTTTTTCCAGGGTCTGGGGAACCCTCTTAAATTGAAATTGTGGCACCCTGTACCCTCATCTTCCACTAGACGTCGCTACAT
>JAQGAF010003237.1:0-18419 GCA_034687865.1 Kryphioiulus occultus
TGGGTTGATGGATTACACCCCCCTACCACACGGTATTCAGTTACTGATAGTAGAGTACTGAGTTGAATTGAATTGAACTGGAGTATCACTGCTACACTGCTACTGTACCAATTCATAACAAAAACATATATCCAGCCGCCATTTTGTCATGGCATATACTGTGGTGCACTTACCATCATAGTTGGCATATGGCCCGTAATTTGGGTAGTGGGCCTCAACATTTGCCTGATCTTTGGATATCCATACCATGTCACCTTGACATTATTTGGACATTTCGAGGTTATCATAGTCGCGGTCAAAGGTTTCAGTGCAAAGTTCAAGTCCTGCAGCCCAAACAATGTCAAGGTGACAGACAGGAGTCTCTCTACCACAGTGCCGCAGGTTCCAATGTACGTTCCAATGTTATGGAACCATTCTCAACAAGAACGAATCTTCAGACGCCATTTTATCATAGCATATCCTGTTGCGCGCAAAGGGGCCTACCATCATAGATGGCACAATTTTTCAAATAATACGGTATCAGGGATGATTTTGGTGAATAGTTGCCCTCGCACACCAGCTACACATCATTTTTGACCCCCCAAAATGTCGTATTGTCTATTGGACACCCAGAACAGGAGTCCCGCAGGTTCCAATGTAACACTATGTCCAATATACTGTACCTACGTTTCAATGTTATGTTACCAATTCTCAACAAGAACGAATCCTCAGACGCCATTTTGTCATAGCATGTCCTCACACAGCATCAGAGATGGCACAGTTTTTCAAATAATACGGTATCAGGGATGATTTTTGTGAATAAGTTGCCCTAGCATACCAGCCATACACACATTTTGACCCCCCAAAATGTCGTATTGTCTGTAATTTGGGTAATAGGCTTCAAAGTTTGCTGGATCAATTGGACACCGAGAACAGGAGTCCCGCTGCTACAGTGTCGCAGGTTCCAATGTAGCACTCCATGTCCAATATACCTACCAGTACGGTTCCAATGTTATGTACAAATTCTCAACAAGCACTAATCTCCAGATGCAATTTTGTCATGGCATATCCTGTTGTGCACATCCATCAATGATGGCATTTTGTTTTGGAAACAATACAGTCTCAATGATGATTTTTAAGAATAGCAGCCCACCACATTAGCTACTCCTATTTTCGACCTCTAAAGGCGACCCTACACGGTTAGTAATACTGTCAGTCACTTTAGAAACAGTAGAAATGACAGTATGACAGTAAAAAGCTCAGTATCATCGTGGACTTCGTTGAGAGAGGTTCTAAAGTACCACGAATCGAAATGAAAGGCAAAAGTCTATTTAGAGACTTACGTGGCTTAATTAACGATAATTTCAATACTGACTCGCATACGGTACGATGATGATTGAGAAAAACAGCGGAAAATGTGTTCTCATACGAATTTCTTTGACGAAATTCAACGTATGTGGCAAACCAATCCACGAACGCCCTTACACGAACACGGCCAGTATTACTGTCGATATCTCGATACTGACAGTAGTTCTCCGAAAATCCGGATAATCGTCATTATCGAACATCAATACATCAGTATTGCCCTTACACGATTAGTATTACTGTCCGTATTTATCGAAACTGACAGTAATAATGCCCGTCTAGGGTTCCCTTAAAACGTAGCAATAGCTGTACTAGATTTGTGTGCAAAACATCAACATTTGCCGGATTATTGGGTACCCAGAAATCACTGCTTCAACACACACATTTTTGTCCAATGTTCCAATGTAGCAGTTAGAGGTGAAACGTCTGTCCAGGCAACCCTGTCCATAGCAGGGCCTGATATGAGGGTCAACCCCCGTTTTCCTACACCAGCACGAACAGATTTCCCACTCTGGTGAACCTACATGTACATGGAATCCCTTGATTGCGTAACGATTGCCTTGGCGCTCATTGAAAGCGTTCTGAGGTTGTTTCTAGAGCTCCTGGTAGGCCCAACGTTCCGAAAGGCCCTTAGGCCCCAGTAGCCGGTAGAAAAAGCTCAAGAAAAGGTTTTGGAAAGCTGCAGAACTCAAATACGATAGCCTGTCACGAAAACGTTGACCCAGAAATCCTCCTAGGCCTAGTTTGGCTTCTCCCTAGGCAATTTTTTCGGGATTTCGGCGATAGCCCAGGGTCTCATATCGTCCTTTTCTACAAGGTATTTTCTACGCTTCCTGGCATGAACCGGGTCCTTCGGAACAACGCAAGGCGTAGGATCTATCAGAACTTACCTCAATTCACGACGAATATTCTTGACGTTTTTCATTCTTCGTCAGTGTTGAGAGCCCGTGCTTTTCGTTGCTGGCGATTTTTTGGCTGTTTTTTGGACGACCAGGTCGGGCCCGAAATCTATGCCGCTAAATCCATGACGACCGCCGCCCGCACGTATTCCTGGATCGCGCACGGATTTCCAAATTAATTAGAACGACGATAAATGCGATAAAAAGGCATTTCCAGAACACAGAATAGCTAAAACGTCTCCATCGATCCGGGGCTGAAGCTAAGACGTGGCGCGCGTTTCACGCGGACACAAATATTCTGCCCTTTTGACGCGAAACCCTGCTGTCCAAATTCCGGGCTCGGTATCGCCGATGTTGCCTCGCGTTTACCAAGATTAAACTGGGTAAATTAAAAGTAGTGGAACACATTTGGCAAGCGCTGAAATGGTTTTGATTTTCGGGTGTTTTCGCGGTTCGTATCACGTTTTAGAACTGCCGGAGCAGGAGCAAGATGGCGGCGCCCTGCCCTTCGTTAAGGCTGTTTTTGGTCTGAGTTTTCGCCAGTTTTCAACGCTGAAATGGCCGCGGATGACCAGGGAAATGCGCAAGTAAACGTGGCAGTCAGACGGCAGTAAAATGCGGGTTTTGGCCGAAATGGGGAATTGCATCTCGTCGGAAATTTCGAAGAACAAAGCTCATATAACAATTTGCGCTCTCGTGGACGTCGATTATCCGAACGTGTATTGTTGAAAGGGGTGTTCAAGTATTACGACATTGTCATCATCTTAGTTTTAGGGGATGAACGAATAATGAGTCATATTGTTCTTTTATGTTTTTGTCATCTAGTTTTGCACCAAACCTCGCCTAAGGCATCAAAGGCAGATCATCTGGCACTAAGACTGGCTGTTTGGAAATATGACGTGCTGAATCCTTTGGCTCATAGCTGTCTTTTAGAGGGATATGTTCTTGTGAATAATTTTCGTCTTGCTATATCATGTTCTTTCTATAGATGTAAAGTCAAGTTTCACCCATTCAGGCTGTCAAGTGATTCCTATATTTTTGAGGTAGTCCTATATTTTTAGAAAAATTAATATGTAGGCCTATTCCTATATTTTACTGCAAACTGCTGTGACAAGGAAAAATATAGCAGATATTGGCTAAAATTCATTATCTGAGATCTGATTTTCTTAAAAAGTTCGCCTGCGGCATGCCTAAATTAATATTAAATCTATCATTTCGGTTGGTTTGTTTAAAAAAAATTGCCGACGGCTTTAGTATTTATATGTTAGTAGTCATTTTGTTAGTATTTATACACATACAATTTTTTTTAGAAAAGAAATATGAAATTCATCATTTGTGGCCTAGTTTTTGTAAAAAGTGCTATTTAAAAACATTCTCTTAAATTTTAATATTCCTAAGAATGTCTTTAAAAATGCATTATGGCTAAAGGTTTTCTTAAATTTCGCCTACGGGGTTCTCTTAAATGTTAATATTTACACTAGTTTTTCTAGTTTTTGTAAAAAATTTGCCTTTGACGTTCTCAATAAGTCTATTGTAGATGGGTCACAATGGTATGCCATTCTAAAATTACTTTGGTTGTGATCAAAAGTTTGATATCGCTGATTATTTCGTTCATTAAAATTTTAATTTTTTTCTGTAATATTTGGTCAAAATATAGAAAAAAATCAGAGCAATTACAATTAAAAAGTAGGAAACGATCTAAACTGCAGTAATTTACTGATTTTTTTTTAAAAAAAATTCTTATATTCCTCCTATATTTTTTTATTTTTCCTATATAATTCGACCTCCAAACTGCTTGACAGCCTGCCCATTACACAACAGTTACAATTAAGCCATTTGAAATAGCCAATACTAGAACCCTGCTTCCCAAACCTGGGTAAAGACACAGAGTCTATCATACAAGTATATTGAATAAGAAGTGCCGTATTTCATCTAATAAAAGACCCCATTGATTGCAAGATGCACCTGAATTTTAGTACTGTACGTACCAGCCGAGAAAAAAAACTAAAGCTTTTGATTGTTGGTTTTTACAAAAATGTGGAATTGAGATCATTTCTACACTAATGTACATAACTCTTTACTTCAGTAATGTCAAGTTTTCAACCAACATCTATCTCCATGTTCTGTTGCAAGTGCAATAACTTTTCGTTTTAATGGGGCTTTGTAGTGCAATCAAAGTGACACCAATTTGGTGTGGAAAATTATGGAAAACTCAAAGAAAAAATATAAGACGCAACCCATTTTTGAAGACGATGAAAGTGGTAAAAGTTTCTTATAAGTTATAATCGATGAAATACAGTACTATGAAGAATTGAAGGAATCTGTCAGTGTGTACCGATACTCTAAAATAGTCGAACAAATATTTATTATGAGATTAAATCATTTTCTCTGATAAAGCAATGACTATTTTTGCTTAAATTAGGAAAATGGATTTTCTTGTAAATGGTTTTGGGCAATAAGGACTATTTAATAAGTAGTTTTTGGGCAACATGGACTTTTTAAGAAGTAGTTTTTTGGGTAATGAACAAAAAAGTTGGCAATCAGGGTACTAGAAGCTATTGCTGTTCTTGGTTATATTTTACCCTAACAATACTAAAATGTAACATTTGAAGAATGCAGTCAACACTTTGTATAAGTCATGTGGCACTGACACTCACACAAACGGATTCATATTTTGACTATGCTGGCAAGGATGAGGGCAACAGACTGAAAATTGCTCAGACTGCTTTTAGCCTTTTAGTGGTTGATTGCATAACGTTATGAAAATTTGATGTGGTTAATAAATTGGTGACTTTTTAAGTAACGAAAAACGTATCTGACTCTAAATATCTTCAATTCATTTACGTCATTCAGTTGCAGGCAGATAATTAAAATTCATTTCATTTGTAAGTTTATAATTAAAATGTAAATCTAAGCACCCCCTACCACATGGTATTCATGCAGTTACTGATAGTAGGGTACTGAGTTGAGTTGAATTGAAGTTAAATTACAAACAAAAAATTTGGCCTAAAAGAATGTGCCCTGTCCTAAAAAATTGTAGGGTTCCTGTGATTATGAATTAACATATTGTTGTTGGATTTACGATACTTTGGTAAATGAAACATTTTCAACAGCAATAAAAATCAAATACACCTTTCTGGTTGGTGGGAATCCAGTGTTTTGATAAGGGTTTTTTTTCATTTGTTGGCATGTTAACATATTAGTTTGAGAATGTTAACCTATTAGAGTGTGAAATCCTATGCATTGCAATCAATTTGTGTCATAAACCTCGTTGCAAAATGTCTAAAATTTGATGGCTTGGTGGTAATACTCATTCATCACGATTGATTTTATCAGCTAACACACCAGGAACCCAAACAAGCATACATCAGTTGTTACTGTGAAAACGTAACGAAGCATCTATTTGAATCGAATATAAAAGAAAGTACACAGGCTCATTACAATGTAATTTTAATGAAAATATCGTTTAGGATTTCTCATGCAGTTTAGAAAATTCGGTGTCAAATAAATAACAGCATTTTATTTAAAAAAATTTGTATTATTTACAATAAGATTAAAATTCCATTCCATTCAACTGGGTCTGTGCAACAGACAAAATAATTTTGTCTCAATTCGATGGTGTTCGACTTTACAATAAATTTACAATGAATTTTAGGTACATTTGAGAGTGCACATGTGTTATGTCAAGGTGACAAGGACTTCAAAAACTGCTTCATTCCTTGCATTCACTTAAGCATTTTTGAAAAATGGCAGAATATTGCCATAGCTTTTCCAACTTCTTCGAACGTTTGAACGCCTCGCAAAAATCGCTGACCCTAGCTTCCTCCAGGAGTCGGCATAGGCCCTTTTCTGAGGTCCCATGTAGCACTAGGGCTGTGATGCGTTTATCCTGCATCAAATGCACCAGAGATAACAGCTTACGGCCCTTCGAAGTGAACAAATAGTGGCTTTGTCTTCGGCAACCACTTAGTGCCCAAAACTCGATGAACAGAGTTCGGTAGTCATGGTCCTTGTAGCCGTAGAGCATCTTTGCAAGGATCTTCCTTGCTATATCACAGTGTGCATCATCACTGAGGTTTACGGTCAGGGTTTTTGCTGCTTTCAAGAAGAGGTGCTGATACGGCCACTTCAGCAGGGAGGTGAGCATGTTTACCGAGAAGCGTGCCTGCAGTGTCATTTGCTGATACTTGTACAGTCTGGAGAACAACGAGAAATAAGTGGAGGGTAGAAACTCCAGCGGGGGTGGATGTATTATACAGCAATAATTCCTAGAAAGAAACCTGCTGGCAATATAGTATATCGTGTCCCGGGACGCCCTTTCGCTGACCAATTTTATTGCTGCGGAATTATTGGTATTCACAGCATATGTGAGACCTGATGCACAAGTCTGTTCTGTCAGACATGTGTAATGGTTGGTTGCCTCAATTTCGTCGGTGTAATTTTTCCACCAACTATCGGAAAGATAGCCTCGGTATCTATCTAAAATTGTATCCGCATCACCAGTGTTCCGGAGCGCCAAAATGCTCTTGGTCACATCCAAAGTGCCATACACGGTTAGCACTGGTCGCGCACCATAAGTGTACCTTAGGTACCACTCCCATATTTCCATCATTATGGGCCTGAGTAATGCTTTTATATCATGTTTCAAAACTGTTGGCAAGTCTAATTGATCTGCCTTTCTAGAGGCTTCCGAAGCAACGGCTGCTACGCCAGTCTTGAAATGCGGGACAAGACCGCTTGATTCGAGCACACCACGGGCAACGGTCACCATGGTCATGGTTCGCAGGGAGCATCCTTTGTCGATGTCGTAGTTGAACTCCATCTTTATTGCTTCTGAAAGATAATGCGAAAATATATTTGTACTACTGCATGATGGCACCTATAGCTATGAACTTGAGTAGGGCTGTCGAGTCTGTAGTAATGTGCAGACTTCAGCGTCCAATTTACAACTACAGTTAACAAAACGTGTTTATTTAGCAAAGTTATACAACTCGGTTTAAAATTCGAAAAAAATGTTATTTAACATTATCAGGCTGTCAAGCAGTTCGGAGGTCGAATTATATAGGAAAAATGAAAAAATATAGGAGGAATATAGGAATTTTTCCTAAAAAAAATCGGTAAATTATTGAAGTTTAGAGCGTTTCCTACTTTTTTATTTTCATTGCTCTGATTTTTTTTTCTTTATTTTCTCAAAATATTTTAGAAAAAAATTAATATTTTCATGAACTAAATAATCAGCAGTTCTCAAACTAGACCTATTGAGAACGCCATAGGCAAAATGTTTACAAAAACTAGAAAAACTAGTGTAAATATTAACATTTGAGAGAACGCCGTATTCGAAATCTAAAGAAAACCTTTGGACATAATGCATTTTTAAAGACATTCTTAGGAATATTAATATTCAAGATAATGCCATAGGTAATTTTTTTAATAGCACTTTTTACAAAAACTAGCCACAAATGATGGATTTCAGATTTCTTTTCTAAAAAAATTGTATGTGTGAAAATACTAACATTTAAGAGAACGTTTCTAAAACATTTTTAGAAATATAAATAAAACGCCATAAATGATAGATTTAATATTAATTTAGGCGTGCCACAGGCGAAATTTTTCGAAAAATCGGATCTCAGATGATGAATTTTAGCCAGTATCTGCAATATTTTCCTTGCCACAGCAGTTTGCAGTAAAATTTAGGAATATATAGGGATTTTTCTAAAAATAAAGGACTATATAGGACAACCTCAAAAATATAGGAAATATAGGAATCACTTGACAGCCTGCGTGATATGCAATATTTGTCTTGTTATATACAAGGTTAGATTATAATTGTGGCAACACATCTGTAAATTCGCAGTGAGATGTGAATGTCATCCGCCAGGGAAAGTCAGGTGGGAGTCAGGGAAAACTTTCAAAAAAATTTGAATTTCAATTTTGTGACTGGGAATTTTTAATTTTCAATTCATTTTTGAGAAAAACACCTTATAAATTACATCTGCAATTCGTTATTTCCAGTAGTTTTTTTCAAAAATGTCGCCTACGGCGTGCCCTTTTAAAGAAACTAGCTAATATGTTCAAATTAAGGGAAAATTTCTTGTGTTGGTTTGACAAGTGATTTGACAAGGTTTGACAAGTGTCCCTTTGTTTTACTGTAAATTGCCGTGCATAGAAAAAATATGGCAAATACTGTTTAAATTTCATCATTTAAACTTTGATTTTTCTAAAAATTTCGCATTAAATCTGTTTTTTCTAGTCTAGTTTTTTTTTTAAACAAACAAGGGCCTAAAGTATTCTCTGAATATTCATAGGACTACATTTTTTTGCAAATTTCACCTACGGCGTTCTCTTAAGTGTTAATTTGCAAGCATTGCTCTCATTTTAATATTAACACCCATATAATTTGTTTAAAATTGTTTTTTGTGGTCTCATTTTTGTAACAATTTTGCCTACGGCGTTCTCAATTCTAGAAGATACGCTAGGTCGCGGCAAATGAAAATGCGAATTTTTTTTTTCAAAAATATTTGATTAAAATTTTTAAAATAAAAAAGATATACAGGTATGCATGTGATATTTTGAATTTGATAAGTCCGGGAATTGATCAGATTTTGTCAGAGAAAGCTAGGGAAATTGAGTTGCAAATTTTGGTATGGACTCTGTATAAAGCTTGGTATAAACTATATTACAAAACATGAATATCACAAATTAGTTAACTTTGTGGTCCAATTTCTCATGACGTCGTATGTAACGAAACTGTATAACATGTTTCAAAATAAAAATAAAAAATGTTTTGCTTCTCAGTATTGACCCGTGTAATCAAGTGGAGGTTTTCCAACAATTTTACAAATGTAGACTGGCTAAAGCAAGTTATACAACAAAGTTTTAAAAAGTCGTTTGATCTTCACCACCACATGATGGATAACCTGCTCAATCACAAGACACATATTACATGTACATATAATCATATTATTTAAAAATTTTCCTTCTCATTTTGAACAAGTTGTATAACTTAATTTCCTCTACATGTATAGGCGCAACGTTTAGTTATATAAAAGAGTATGCAAGTTCATCTTATTACATGCCCACTATAGGACGTTATAATCCAAGTTGTAAAACAGAGTTAAAAACTTATTTGTTATACTATAATGTTCTGTGATATAGGTTAGCATCATCATTTGTATTTATTAAGCTGCATTAACAATACAATGTGTTTACATGTATATTGCAAAGTTATAAAACTTGTTTTAAAATGGGGGAAATGGTATTTAACATGATGTTATGTAACGTTTTTCTTGTTACATAGCAGGTCATATGTCATGTGTTGGTAAAAATCAATGGACGTTATAATGCTGGGTATACACTATACAGGGTGAAGCATATGTCTGCTCTCTCGAATATCTTCGATATGGCAACAGCTGGGTAAATTACTTTGACAGTTCATTAGAGTGGCGTGTGGATTTCAGGACGCAAATATACCGTGACATTGCAAGTCGTTTTCTTGTAGCGTGCAATTCTAAAATTTTAATCGTTAAAGATTGGGCAAAAAATCTAATTAGATAGATGTAGAGTGTCCTGAAATTAGTGTAATTCGTACATTTGCAGCATTTATTTGTTCATTTTCCGCATGTATGCAATCTTACATTAACGATTGCATTGGGGGAAAGCTAGTTGTTCTTTCTTTGGTTGCCATGCCAGATCTCAGTTTAGCTTTGACGCCATAATGTATGTACAAATAAAAATTAAGTTTTATTAATTTGTGCGTTCTGTGAATTTTATATGTTTATGACGTGAAATAAAGTAACCAATAAAGTTTCAGCGAGCTTTCCTACAGTGCATTCGTGCAATGCAGGGTTGCATACATGTTCCTGAGCAAAATTAACTTGCCACTTGTAACTTTACGATTGGTAATTTAAAGTCGCAAATCCACGCATTAATTGGACGTGTTGTCCTATCTTTGACAGTTAAAATTTTAGATTCGAACTCGCCAAGTACGTGACGTATAATCACTGAATCTGTCCGAAATGCGTGACACACAATATCAGGGTTTCCACTTAAATCAAATTTCAGCTTCCCTGACTTTTCCGGGTTTTTGGAAAAATTACCCTTACTTGAATAAAACTTCTTTATTGAAAAACTGAAACAAAATTCACCAATTACTGATAACTTAATTTACCACATCAAAAATTGAACATCTTAAATGTTCTTTCTCAAATATGCAATCTCATTCTATCGCATAACTGTTACTAAATACATGTACGCCCTCTTTTGAACAACATCACAAATAAATTCAATATCCTTTTGAGGTTATGGCAATTGGTGCATTATCTCTGATGCAAAGTTTCCCGATTTTTGCATGAAAATTAGAAATTTCCCTGGCTTTCCCAGGATGTTCCAACTGCCCTGAGTGTGAACCCTAAATATGCTTTCTGAGATCCTCACGTCACTCTCTAGTCAACTGTGAAAGCAGGTTTAACTTAGCTGTTGGCATATTGAAGATACCCGAGATGCTCAGAAATATGCCTTACACTGGGAAAACAAAACATTGTAATATAATTAGTGTTTAACTGTGTGGTGCAATTTGTCATATGACGTCATATAAGCTATTATTGATGTTGCAACAAGTTTACATAACAAAGTTGTACAACTTGTTCGAAAATGAGAAGAATTTTTTTATTATATATCTTAGTATTGATGAGCCACTTAATTAAATGCGCGTTTTATAATAACTTTACAATTGTAGACACACTAAAACATATCATTTAAAAAGTTTTACAACGTCCATTGATCTTTACCGACCAATGATGAATTACATAATGTATAACATGCTGTACAGTATATAACAAGAAAAATTTAAATAACGTGTTACCTTTATTTAGCATATGTAACACATTTTAGGACTTTATACCAACTCCACACTAAATTTTAATAATAATTTCCTCAAAAATTCTAACTTGTGAAAAACCAATTGTAAAAGGTACCCGAAAGGTACAAAGGTAAAATTACTCAAAAATCAAATTTGAAAATGAATGAATTTTGAACAAGACGAGGTCAATTGAGACAAGCTTCAATGACCCTCGATTCAGTCATGCCACTCATTCACCCTAAGTTCTGCACTGAATGATTCAATTAACAATCCCTTGATGTAGTGGCGAAGCCCTTTGACCCCCACATGTGGCAAGTTGGGAAAATTCATCATTTGAGCTCAGATTTTTCCAAAAATTTTGGCTGTGGCATGTCTAAATTAATAATGTTAAATCTGTCATTTCTGGTAGTTTTGTTAATTGTCTCCCGCATACTCTTGAAAATGCATTAAAATGTCTTAAAAATGCAGTAGTTCTATGGCTAAAACTAATTTTCACGAAAATACATGTATATGTACCTGGTTGGCACATATATTTCTCCTAGAATATTTTCAAACCCTTTCACCTATTAGGCGTTCTCTGAAATGTTAATATTTACACCAATAAAATTCAAGTGATGACAAAATTGAACGTCCCCATCTTCTAAATAGGCACTGAAATTTACTCATTATACATGTAGTCGTGGAATATGGAATACCAAGTTCAATAGACCCTGATATAGTCTTCTTTGTTGGCCCCGCACCCCCAATTTCCCGTTCATGCGCATTATCCGGAGTATCAAAAAATATACACACGAAATGATTCAAAGTTTGAATAGTTGTGACACGTGGTCGTGCAAGACATTTCGAAAACAACTACTGTATGCCCAACATGTAGTCTTCGTAAATGCCAAAATTCAAGTAACCAAACTAGACATCACTTACGATGATTTCGAGTTCTTTGTGACCAAAAACTGCTTCTGATTCGTGCAACACGTGGTCCGAATACGTGTCCAGCATAGCACCACTGCGGGGACAGCATGAAGTGAGCAGTGACCACCTGACCACGTGGATGACCCATTAACAATTGTTATCAGGTGGTCCTATATCCTATTGCAATTGGCTGATTCCTTATCTTTGGCATCTGAAGCACCGCCCATCGGTGGGGTCACTCCTAAAATCACTAATGGTTTTAATAAATGCAAGTTCGACATACATTTAGTCATTAATCAAAATCTCGAATAATCAAAATACAATTTGGAGCCCAAAATGAAATATTGACAATAAACAGATTTTCATTCTCAGCCTTTGGCTTTATATTGCAAAGTCACTTTGTCGCCAAATTAAAAGTTTGGCCAATGTCGAAACAAACAAATGCCTGCGTTTTCAACATTTGACTAGTTTTATTATTGTTTAAATTAAACATGTACTTGCGTATGAAATCAAAAGTTGACATTATCATCTGAGCCTGTAGATATTAATTTGGAATTTCAACAAGTGCTGTTTAGTTAAATGGAAACATCGATTATCAGCAATCTTTTGATTTACTTTTGAGCTTCTATAATACTTGATAATTTTAAAAAAATATGCAAACATTTTAAATCTTTCACAAAATTGATTTACACAATTCAACCCAAAATTGACTAGGCGGCCCTCACCGGGACCGGAGTCATGGCCCCATCAAGTCAAAACTGTTGTCAACAAACAAAAGTTAGACAACTAATTTGTGAACATAGAGTTTTTAACTCCCTAATTCCAGTTGATCATCTGTAACAGAAAAATAGTGGAAAAGTCATCGGAATCAGTTTTTCCAGATACAATGATAATTGCATTGCTCGTTTCCATGAAACAAGTTCCTTTCATTTTCCAGGAAAATTAAGTTTACCATTTTCAATGATCGGTTGGGAAAATTCCATATCAAAGAAAAACACCAGTTTATCCAAATGCCTTCGTGTTATTCACTTTAGATTTCCATTCCAGTGATACGCAAACATATTACAGTTAAGATATCTTTTATTGAGGGCCTCTCTCTCTTTATTTAACATCCAATTGTGTATGACCCAACTGATTTATAATTGATGTTATAAACATGTGTTGGAATCGAGGTATTGGTGTTACAGTAAGGTAGAGCTTTTCTAACTCCTTTGAATCTTTGAAATCCTTGCACACTGTGCTGACTCTAGCTGCCTCCAATAGCCTGAATTTCTCATCTGAGGTCCCATGTAGCACTAGGGTCTTGATGCGTTCATCATTCATCAAATGTACCAAGGATAACAGTTTCCAACCCTTCCTTGTGGACAAACAGAAGCTTTGCCTTTGGTCACCACTTAGTGCCCAAAACCCGATGAAAAGCATTCTGTAGTCATGGTCCTTGTAGCCATATAGCGTCTTTGCAAGAATCTTCATTGCGACAACACAGCAAGCATCATTACCTAGGTTCACAGTCAGGGTTTTTGCTGCTTCAAGGAAGAGGTGCTGGTAGGGCCACTTCAGTAGGGCCATTAGCATGTTTCTGGAAAAACGTTCTTTTAGTGACATTTGATGAGCCATGCTAAGTCTGGAAAACAGCAAACAATATGTGGAGGGCAGAATCTGCCTCTTTGGTGGATGCAATATGGAGACTTTAACCTTTAACATTGTCCTGGCAATGTAGTACACCGTGTCCTGGGTCAACCTGCCACAGAAGAACTTTACTGCAGCAATGTTATTGGTTTCCACTGCATGTTTAAGGCTCGTGATGCAATCCTGGTCTGTTAGACATCTGTAACAATCACTATTGTTGAATCTGTTATTGTAATCGTCCCACCAAACATTGGGTGGATATCTTCGGTATCTGTCTTCATCAACTGTGTGCAACAGAACCAAGATGCTCTTGGTCACATCCAAGGTGCCGTACACCGTTAGCACTGGTCGCACACAATAAGAGTACTTTAGGTACCATCCCAATAATTCAATCATCATTGGCCTGATTAGTGCTTTTATATCAGTTTTGAAAATTTCTGGAATGGGTAATGTGTCCACCTTTTTTAACGCTTCTGAAGCAATGTCTACCGGCCGTCTCTTGAAATATGGTACAAGCCCGCTCGATTCGAGTACACAGCGGGCAGTGGTTACAATGGCCATGGTTCGCAGGGTGCATTCTTTGTCGATAAAGTAGTTCAGGTCCATCTATATTGACTCTGAAAAATAATGCAAAGAGATAATGTATTTGTAAATAATAATGTGTAAAATATCTGAAAAATAATGCGAAGAGATAATGTATTTGTAAGAATGCATGCCCTTATAAAAATGTTAGGTATAATTTTAGTTCATTTCTGGTATCTAGTAGGTATCAAGGTATTTTTATGGTGTATTATTGGTATACACGATGTACAACCTTGGAAAATACTTACGATCGTTTCTTTACGGTCTCATTATTGGATGTTGGAAGGTTTCCGCTATCCATTGGGTTTCCAAAATGTTGTACACTGTAAGGTATCCCTCTGAAATCTAAGATAGGTATTTTTTGATCACTGTTGAAACACGTTTCTGATTCCACAAAAATACAAAGAAATGGAAACCCACCTCATAGGCGTGTGCAGGTAGGGTGCAGGGTGAGCACATGCACACCCAATCTCGCCTGGACAATCTATATAAATAGGATATTGAAAAGTTAAATTACTCAAAAATCAAAAATTAAAAGATTCGAAATTGAATGAATTTGGACGAAGGGAATGTTTTACTATTTGGGTCAATGGAGACAAGCTTCATTGACCCTCGATTCAGTCATGCCACTTATTCACCCTAAGGTCTGCACTGAATGAATCAATTAACTATCCTATGTTGCCTCTTTGATTTCGCCCTTGTTGCAGTGGTGCTTAGCGCTTTGACCTCACATGTGGCAGATTTGGGAACATAGCTGGTTAGTGAAGTCTGCCAACATGTTGGGTGCAGATTCTTGTAGCTTATGATCAAAGGTCTATACCACTACAACTAGGACAACATCAAAAAGGTAGCATGGGATTTCTGGGTGGGTTTTGCATTTCGAAAATCAGGGTAATTTTTAAATTACAAAATAATTAATTAAATTCATCATTTGAGCTCTGGTTTTTCAGAAAATTTCGCCTATGGCACGCCTAAATTAATGTTAATTTCTGGTCCAGTTTTTTTTAACTTGCCTATGGCATACCCTTGAATATGCCTTGAAAAATCAATTTCACGAAAAAACATATGTAGCTTGAATGCATTTCTGGTCGAATATTTTCAAACCATTTCGCCTAAGGCGTTCTCTTAAATGGTCATATTTACATCCATACCATTTTTTTTGGAAAAGTAAGCTGAAATTCTTCATTTGTGGTCTGTTTTTTTGTAAAATAATTTGCCTACGGCTTCTCAATAGGAATATTCTAGGTGGGTTGTGAAACTCAGTCAGTTTAAAAAAAAACAGTCGTAACCCAAAGTTGGGGATTACTGCATGATTTGCTGACGAAAATGAGAATTTGTTTTACTGAAATATTTGATGAAAGTTGTGAAAAAGCGATATATGCATGTGAAAAATCTTAGATACTTTGATGTAAAAATACATGAAAAATTCATCATTTGTCACCCAATTTTGCCAAAAAAATTGCCCACGGCGTTTTTTGACCAGTAATGATGTCATCAATGTAGAATAGGTTGTTTCGACAATCACTATTTAGTGATGACATAAACGTTGAACGGCCCCATATGCTAGTAGGGTCTTAGCGCTTTATTCGCCGAACACTTTGGCCTACAAAAGCTTGTTTACTTTACGTCATAGCCGCCATTTTTTCTGTGTTTTCGGCGAAAACACCTTTCAGTCTACGAATAAATCGGTTTCATTCAAAGGCTACGAATTCTGAAACGAAAACTCTGTGATGCCAGACCATCTAGGGATTAATTTCACTTTATCCCTATGCATTTGGTCCATCCTGTATAGGGATATATCTACTCAAGAGGTGGTCACACGGAATCATTTGTATTTCGTACGGAAAAAACGCAACATACGAAACGAACATTGTATTCGAAACGAATAATGGTAAGTTTTCGGAATTTTCTTTTCGTGGTGCGTTTTCGGCGAACAAAACGCTAAATCCCTAATATAGGACTTGAATCCATAGAAATGTATGGACGTCGGCTTGAAATTTAAAGTTCAGTAAGAAATGTGCGAACGAACAACTACTGTTAATTGTTTTTCAGAGACACAGCAAGGGTACGTCAGACATTTGAGGCAAGTTATAAGAATGTCAAATTTATGGAGGTGCCATTCTCATGGTAAGCATCAATATCAGTTATGACTTATGAACGTTAATTAATAAACTTTTATTATTTTGTGACCTAATTGAGACCTGGTTAGCGACCATAAATATTCAAGACTTATTCAAGGACCAACACTCACCATTTCCGCGAAACTTCAAATTTATGAAAACGCCAAAAGTAAATGAAGGATCAGTCTAATTTTACCTACATGTTCACGTTGATAAAACTAATATCAAATAGGGAATTTCGAAAGTCACATTAGATTGAGGCCCTGATTTGGGAAAGCGCCCTAATACGAGTTTACTGATACTGAATGCACGTACATGTAAGTTAGAAAAAATGTGGATCACTTATAACTTATTGACTTGAGATTTACAATACCTTAACAACTTTTTTGACAAAATGCTGCCTCTGACGAGACTCGTACAACACGTGTTCCAATGGATGCAGTCCTAGAGGTGACCTTCACCAAGGGCTTTCCTTCACTAACCACGTGGAAGTCCTAAGAATAATTGGCTAATTAGGCTCCTGGCTTATTCCGTGACCTTCACGTCCCAAGCGCCGTCAATCTAATGGGTCACTCATAAAATCACCAAGAGCATTGATAATAATGTCATCTTTAATACCCGCGTGTAATGGTAATGCATTTAGAAACATCAAACATGCTGCATGTACTGGAAAATACATTTTAAAATGCCTGTAGATTGAGTCAAATTTAATTTCAAACTGAATTGACAAATATATTTGAAAATGCATATTTCAATGTATTGTGTGTTGGAGACAGGATTGTGTAACACACTAAAGTAGGCTTAGTTCGTCTGCATAGAAGAATATGTTGTTTAATTCATAGTGTAATATATTTTGTTCTCATCGAAGAATGCATTTTACAATTTATATTCCATGCATTAAATTTATAGAATGTTAAAGGCTTGATATATTTCATAATTTCAAGGTATAAAATAATCCCAATTCTGAATTTAGAAAACATTAAAATATTCTATAAATAAATTAGAACTGACAAACAACAACATCCATTCCATTCAATTATGCAGCACACAAATTCAGTGCATTTTATAATGCATTGTAAAATACATTAGCGAAATGCATTTTTGTTTACATAGGGTGACTACCGGATTTGGAATTACAAATGCCATGACTTTTTTACTTCAAAATGTTTTCCATGCCTATTACACGCCGTAGGCGAAATGTCAGAAATAGGTAACAAATGATGAATTTAAACCCAAATTGGTTTTTTGTGAATCAATGAAAAGCCAAAAATTCCATGACCGTGTTGTAAATTTCAAGACTTTTTTCATTATTACCATGACCTGAATATCATTTTCTCACTCATCTATGACTTACATGATCCGTAGACACCCTGCTACATTATCAAATATGTTTTGTAGTGCGATAAAACCAACCAATGCATTTACAATACAGTATACCCGTATTTTGCAATTTCACAATGAATTTCCTTTCCATGTGGGTAGCAGAATGATGACAGAGTATGTCAACCAATAAAAACTCATTTAGAAAAATTCATTATTTGTCATTAAGTTTTGCAAGAAATTTCGCATATGTGCTTCTATGTGACTTAGTCTGAAATCCATACCATTTGATCTAATTTCGATAAATCTCTTTCAATTCGACAATGTTAACAATACTACCAATTAAGTGATTCTGCATGGAAGTGAATCGATTCATATATTTAGGTTCTCCATAGGTGTTCATAGGTGTATATGATTTACAAAACAATGCTTTGCTTTGCGTTTCAAAATCACTAGTCTATAGATAAAAGGTGCAATATCCGTAGGCCTATTCAAGTAGTAAGGTCTCCCTAGCCACCGTAAGTGGGTGGTGCATCCGGTGGGGGTTTGAGGGGTCGGCCACCCACTTTCCACCCACGTCACCCCCACTTTGCGTTTGGGGGGTTTTTGAGGGGTGTGTGAGGGCTGTTTGAAACCGGAGGTGACATCATACAGGAAGTGACGCCATTTCCGTAAATTTCAGGAGTTGTGAGGGCTGTTTGAAACCGGAAGTGTTGCCCCCTGGTGGTGTTGGTTGCAAATTATATTTTAAAGTTCAGA
>JAQGAF010003238.1:0-18409 GCA_034687865.1 Kryphioiulus occultus
GTCGTTTCTGTCATTATGAAGAATTTTTTAATATTTCAAACAAGTCCTCAAAAATGCAGTGTTTGAGATCTAGTGGTCTCAACTGATAGTGTCTGCATCGTCATTAATATTATTACACTAAAAATTCAATATTTCTCGTAATTTTTCAAACATTTCGCATATGGCAGTAGGGTACTGAGTTGAATTGAATGTTGTTATATCTTCTTAGAAAATTGTGGGCTAATTCCATCATTTCGTGATCGGATCTGTAAAAATTGTTTCTTGAAATTGTCTGGAAATTTTCAAAAAAGTAAATGGAAAACTTGGAAAAGTCAGGGAAATTCAATTAAAGATTTGACTAGTCATCTTGACATAAAAATACAAAAAATAGTTAATTGTAGCGTTGCGGATAAAGTTAATTTTAATTACCTGTGACATTTTTGTTTTGATAAGTCGGGGAAATTAACTAGATTTGGTCAGGGAAATTAACCAAATTGAGTTGCAAATTTTGGTCTGAACTATGTATTTACTGGAAATATACTGAAAAAATGAAATTACTGTTCAGTAGATACCCTGATTAGGAAACAGTCAATTGAGATTAGTTTTTTTAAATTGACAATTCCGAACAATGTTTGAAAATGTCAATTGTATTTTTGACTTATAGGTCGACACCAAGGCAAGAAAGTGGACTGGATCGACTCTAGGGCCGAGGAAATCGCCATGTGGCAAGCCATGTTGGAAAATCCGAACGTTTGGGTGGACGCGACCATCCTGCTGCGACCCACCATGGACCACAGGCAAGAGAGCACGTGGTAGCGACGGGCACTTTGGACATTTCCTTGGACTTTGCCAAAGAGGAAGGAAGACGAAAATCGACGAATTGCTTTTTCAATCAAAGTAGATTTTAGCGTTGTACTCGCGAGTGACGAAGCGAACATTCCCATTACGAACGATATTTTTGCATAATATATCGCAGTACCGTCATTCCTGGAATCGTTTAATGTTATTAATTAAGCTAGTTTTTCTGTTCTTTCAGTCATCTAGTCACTGGTTGCAATGCACAAGATTCTACTGCCCCCGTTTTTTCTTGCGTTTTCTCGTCCGTCGTGTTTTTCCTTTTCCCTTCCCTGAAATACCTTTTTCTCTTAGATTTTCAGCGTACTTGTCGGTTCGACCAATGGACCGCGTGGCAATAATAACGTTTTTCTTCCCGATTATTTTTAAGGGACGTGAAGCGCAACACGGGCAGTTTTTTACAAATTTAGTGCCAAATGTTGTGTGCGTAACTTTAATTGAAAATTAATCAAAATGCTTCGATTCGCTTTTGTTTATTAGCGGATTTTCTACGCAGCGAGTTGGAGTAAATGCAGAGATGTTTGGCAGACTACTGGTGTTTGACACTTTTGGCCACGGATGGCGCTGGTATGAAGCACAAAGCGCCATCTGTGGTGAAATTAAAAAGCGACAAAAAAATTAAGGCAGAAACGAAAGGGGAAACTCGTACGTAAGTTTGGTTGCAATAATGCGTTTGCCGTTAATTTTTCCCAAATTGTTTATTACGCATATTTTTTTCCCAAATTGTATATTTTGCATAATATTTGTATTATCGGATAAACTCGTAATTTATACAAATCCTTGCATAATTTCTGATTTTTGGCATAATATTTTGCATAATTTCTGATCCCTAAGTAATTTTTTTGCTTTTTATCGAATAAACTGGTTATGCAATATGTGACATAATTCGTTTATTTTTCGTCATATTTTTTTACCGTTAAATATTACAAAATTAATTTTTGACGTGTTTTTATTTATTTACTGAACAAGGGGTAACGATTTAATGAACGATTTGTCAGAAATTGCATAACGAGTTGCATGCGAAATTGCATAATTTCGTGATGAAATAAAATTATTAAAAAACTGCAAAAAATAACGAATTTTTCAAAATCAATGGAATAATCTGAAATGTTTTTCACAATATTGATTACCTTGTGGAAAAAACTATTTACACGCATTATTGTTAACGAAACTAACGTTGAAACTTTTTGAGTGACCTACCACTTGTTATTTTAAATTGTTTCCTAAATTATTGCATAAGTTATTGCATGAAATATTACGAATATTATTAAAATAATTTGGACCAAAAATTTATATTTTAATAGGACAATGTCGATTGCCATTTTTTCTCATTATTATTCTGTTTTTGCTCGCGATGAAAATATCCATCTTTTTCCCAAATTTATCAACGCATAATTTACGTTTCAAGAGAGGCCCCGAAGCTGACCACCATCAATTGTGTAAATAATTTTCACGTTATGACGTGTCGTCAAAATGGCGCCTGAAAATCCGTATTTATATAATTATTATTGATGATGAATGTTAACTATTACGTTTCTCTAGGTGACTTGAAACCAGTAGGAATGACTGATGATGATAAATAATTGTTAGTTGTTTTTTTTTGTTAAAAAACGTGATTTTTTTTGCATTTTTTGTGTGTATATCTCATTAGGAAGCAGAGAAGGAGGACATAATTATTATCATAGGGACTATTTTATACCGCCTATTGTCATAAATATATAATGTTCGATTAAATACTTTTTAAGAACTTTAATGATATTTTTCATTTTTATTTGTACTCTAGTCTATTCAAAGTCTAAGCTGGATTGATGAATTTATCACATTTTGACAAAATACTAAAATATTTTAATGCAATTAGTTTAATTATATTTTTAGCGAATACAATATTCCAAAAAATTTTGTTTCTCGCTGTATAGTCACAGGTTGGTGCAATGATATAATTATATTTATGTTTTTAATTAATTTTATTATTAAGTATAATTATGTTTTTAGCGAATACAGAATTCCACAAAAATTTTAATGCATATTGATATGCCCAATCCTTTTGTTCCTCCATGTAGAGTTAAGTTGGTGCCACACTGTTTGATCAGATTGAATGACGCCTTTCCAATAGGGGACTCCAAAATGAGCCAATCAGGATGCATGTGAGACCCTGCAAATCTTAGCCGATTTTGGTTAGCATATGCGCCGCTAGATGGCGTAGCTCAACGGCTATTCGTTGTTTTTAATTTTCGTTCTATTGGCAAATTATTCGCTAATAACATGGATTTGAGTAGTTTGATATTTATTGCAGTTGTCGCGTTTTTATGGGTGATTTTTCTATGGGAAACTTATCTGTCTAGTCGCCAGGTACGTAAATAGCTAGCGTTTCGTTCACCAATGCGAAAAATTAAGTTATTATAGTCATTTGCCGGCTGCACGTTGGCATATCCAAATAGCATGTAAGTTTCACTTTCGCAAAAGTTAAATAAGTATTGAAAATGTTTTTGCAGCATAAAATCTACGAGACGGTCAGGGATATTCCGTCCGAAATCAACGGAATTTTGGACACCGACACCTTCGACAAGGCCAGAAAATACCAGCTGGACAAAAGCAACTTTGGTTTCTACTCAGGATGGTATTCGCATATTGAATCCACAGTAAGTATTTTTGAATCCTTTACCCCTGCTCTATAACATAATATTCTTCGTATTCAGAACTTGTGATTTCTAACTTGGCGATTTCTTGCAATTCCTGCCTCATCATCATGACAAACTACACTGTAATTAAGATAAACTTTTGAGAGAAAAAAGATCAAAGTTAATGGATTTTGGCCCATATTTCTGTCTAAAAATGTACGATTAAAAGATTACCATAAGCGAATATTTTCTGAAAGCATCAGTGTTTTCCAGCCCCATTTGTCTCCCTATTGTATACAGTATTAGCGGATTATTAATATCCCTACTTTTTATTGTTTTTATCTTTGACTGATTCGTTTTGTACCTTCATCTTTCCATTTCCAATTTTGCGGAATAAACACAATTTGAGATTATTATATCTAGATGACAATATTGAACAAAAAATCCAAATTTAGAGACATTTTTGAGAAAAATTAGATCAATGTTTCAATGTTAGCCAATGTGTTTTTAGAAACTCCAAGGATCAATGTTAGTTAGCCCATATGTCTATCGAAAAATATGTAATTGAACGATTACCATGAACGAAAACATAATATTCTTTTTATTCAGAGCTTGTGATTGCTTGCAATTCCTGTCTCATCCTCGTGACATCATCATGGAACATAAATATTCATTGAGATAAACATTTGAGAAAAAATAGATCAAAGTTAATGGCTTTTAGTCCATATTTCTGACGAAAAGCATGCAAAAGAAAAGATTGCCATAAGCGAATATTTTCGGAGAGGATCGTGATTTCCAGCCCCATCTAGATGACAACATTGAACAAAAGATCCAAATTGAGAGAAATTCTTGAGAAAACGTTAGATCAATGTTTCGACGTTAGCCCATGTGTCTATCGATAAATATGTAACCTAATTGACAGATTACCGTGCGATTAACTTTTGAGAAAAATTAGATCAAGGGTGATATTTTTAGCCCAAATTTCCATTTGACCAATTTATGCTATAAATAAGATTATTTGTTTGAATTTTAGCTCATTCTTGTGCTTGGTGGCATCCCTTGGCTGTGGGCCCTGTCAGGAGGGATCATCGCAAGATGGGGATACTCAGCGGAAGATGAGGTGAGACTAAAATCGACAATGCATCCTCTTTCAACCACGATTTCCTTTTTTCTGGTTCTCGCAAAAAAACCAGGAAACAGGAAATGAAGGTTGCAGGAGGATTCTTTGTCCATCCTCTGCTATGTTTGCTACAATATGAAAATTTAAAAGTGCGATATTTTCCTTCCTAAAAATTGCACGAGCATTTATTGTCATGCAATGGCTGATTTTGTGATTTTGTGGAAATCGTGAAGATTGGGCTTTAGTTTCCTCCAAAAGGCCAATTTAAATTTGCATATGGGTAACACTGTTTGAAATTTGGAGAAAATATTGATTGCATTTCAGATTAAACAAACTTTGACCTTCCTCGTGGTTGCCAGCGTGTTTAGCACCATTATGGACCTGCCGTGGTCCGTGTATTACACATTCGTCATCGAGGAAAGGCACGGCTTCAATAAGCAGGTTGTTATCCTAAGTGTATCCTAGGATTTTCACCTGAAAAATCTTACATGGAGCTCGATTGAAACTTTTTCATTCGCGCAATTTTCAGACAGCAGGATTTTACGCCAAGGACAAAGTGAAGAAGTTTTTCGTCATGCAGGCGATCATGATGCCAATCATGGCGGGCATAATCTACATCATCAAGCAAGGAGGTCCTTACTTCTTCGTCTACATCTGGCTCTTCACCATCTCAGTTTCTGTGGTCAGTTGCGCCGAAATCAGGCCAGAGAAAATAAATTTTTAGATTAAACTTCAGCCTGGAATGTATCGTCGTACGTAAATATGCGACTCGGAAAATATTTTACTTGGCCCTGGTAAAATTTACGAATTCCTGACAATGTGGATGGAGTTTAATTGCCTTTTTTTGTTACTTCGATTAGTTTCTGCTGACGGTTTATCCAGACTTTATCGCGCCTCTGTTCGACAAATACACGCCGCTGCCGGACGGAGATCTGCGGACAAGAATCGAAGATTTGGCCGCTAGCATCCATTTTCCACTGACGAAACTTTACGTCGTCGAAGGTGCGTTTAGTTTTTCAAGAACTATTCCTCATTTGCTGAAACTGAATTAGTGTTGGCTCTTTTGCTGCAGGCTCGAAGAGATCGTCGCATAGCAATGCATATTTTTACGGCTTTTTCAAAAACAAAAGGATCGTTCTGTTCGACACGCTGCTCGAGGATTACACACCGTTGAACGCTGAAAATAAAGCGGACGAAAAGCCTTCCGATTCCGATCCCGTAAGATTTTGCGCTATTTTTTAGCGGCTATAAACTGCCAAATGAAACGTTACCATTTATTGAAAAACAAGGGTAAATCCTCGTTTGACCGAAATTTCTTTTGCTTCTCGGTTACAGGACAAGAAAGTCGAACCTGCCAAGAAAACCGGATGCAAAAACACCGAAGTTTTGGCTGTTCTCGCCCACGAATTGGGGCATTGGAAGTACAATCACGTCCTAAAAAATTTCATCGTTTCTCAGGTAATATTTCGGATGCATATCCAAGGTTCATACTGTCAGGGAAATGAAATGTGGTAAGGGAAAGTCAGGGAAATGTTGACATTTTGACCTTTAAGTCAGGGAAATTCATAATGTCTGGAAATTTGTTGTGGCACAACTATTTTGATTGGTAGAACTATCTCGTGAAAAGCATTAGAAAAGCTGTATTTGTGATCTACTTTTTTCTAAAAATTTCGCCGAAGGCGTTTTCATTATAATTTTTTATCATTATTATTAATTTTACTAATGAAAAATTCACCTAAAATGCATTATTTTTCTTAAAAAATTTCGCCTACAACGTTTCCGTCATTATTAGTTATTTTTTAATATTTCAAAGAAGTCCACAAAAATGTAGTGTTTGAGATCTAGTGGTTTCAACCACTATTGTTCGCATCGTTATTAATATTAATGCACTAAAAATCCAATATTTATCGTAATTATTCAAAAATTTCGAATACGACAGTCTCTTAATTATAAATATTATTACTTCTTCTTACGAAATTGTTGGCTAATTCCATCATTTCGTGATCAGATCTATAATTTCTAAAATTTCCGCTATATGGGTATATTTGCTCGAATTTCTTGAAGTTGCCAGGAAATTTTCCAAAAAGTGTCTGAATGAAAAACCTGGAAAAGTCAGGGAAATTCAGTTGAAGATCCTGACAGAAAAATATAGTTAACGGTAGTGTTGCTGATAAAGTTAATTTTATTTACATGTGACATGTTTTTTGATAAGTCAGGGAAATTAATCAGATTTGGGCAGGGTAAGTCATGGAAATTGAGTTGCAAATTTTGGTATGAACCATGCATTCGTTCGTGTACTGGTATTATTAAGTTATTTTAATCTCCCAGGCAAACTTCTTGCTGTGTTGCACCGGATTCGGATTTTTGTACCAGAGCGACATGCTCTATCAAGCGTTCGGCTTCAACTCGAAGCCCGCCTTCATCGGCTTGCTCATCATCTTCCAGTTCATATTCTCGCCGTATAATACGGTAATTCTTCGCGTGCCACTTTATCAAATATCATATTTTGGGCCTGTATATTTAATTATTTTTAATAGGTTGTGTCATTCCTGATGACGATGGCCAGTCGTCGCTTTGAATTCCAAGCGGATGACTTCGCCAAGTCGATGGGCAAGGAGATCTACCTTCGGTCGGCGCTCATCAAGCTGAACAAGGACAATTTGGGGTTCCCCATCTACGACCCCCTTTACTCCATGTGGCATCATTCCCATCCGCCGCTGCTGGAACGTCTGAGTGCGCTGAAGAAGAAATCAAACTAATGCGAAGGTAAACCATCGATCGGTGTACGTCGCCCTCGAAAAGTCAAGTTTTTCGTTAAAAGTAACGTATTTTCTCAGCGACTCAGAAATAATGGCCGAACGGAAGCTAAACTTGACTTTCGAGTGTTTTAGGGGAGTTGACGGTACCAGTCTAATAATTACGCTTTGTATAAGCTTTATAATACACGAACCACGTAATCGAAAGTTTTGATTCTCTCGAGCACACAAGTTGCAATGGTGAAAAAAAGTTTATTCGCAACTGCAAGCAACACTCGAGAAGTTATAAAAGGCTATATATTAGTTTCCAATTTTCTTAAATGAACTATATCGATTTGTAAATTGAACATAAACAAAAAAAAAATCATAATAAAATTATGGTCACATCGTCCGCAAGAAACAGTGATGCACAAGTGCTCTTATTGGCTCATTTTGGAACCTTCCATTGGGAAGGTGTCAACCAATTGAAATCTGTAGTGGCACAGATTGCTATTGGAATCTACAGTGACACACAAAGCTCTAATTGGCTCATTTTGGATCCCTCCGTTGGGAAGGTGTCAGCCAATTGGAATCTGTAGTGGCACAGATTGCTATTCGAATCTACAGTGGCACACAATGCTCTAATTGGCTCAATTTGGAGCCCTCCGTTAGAAAGGCGGATACCATCTAATCTAATCTGGTCACACTTGAATCAATGCATTGGTCAATGGCAGGATCTAGGCTGCCTACGAGCGTGCTCAGTTTAAAAAGGGTGAGTTAAATAATCTAGAAATGCTGCGTGTTCGTGCTTTTGCCCAATCCTGGCTATTTAGCAATCCACATTCTGCATTTTTAGTTTCTGCTGAGGCAGCAAGTGCTGTCGTTGTACAGGGAAGTGCTGCGGACCATCAAGACTGTTTCTGACGAAAATCATCGTCGACAGCTGAGTGATTGGGCCAGAAACGACTTTAAAGTTAACAAATATCACGGAGATGAAGTTAGTGACTGGCAACTTTCGTTTCGAAATTGCACCAAATCGATTTCGTAGGCCTAATATACCAGCGGTAATGTCGACACCATTTTGCTATTCTAGGACACAATAAAAATGCTTTTGATTCAGGGAAGGCGGTCGCTGGATGAACTGAAGGGGATCATGTGCAAGACGCGATAGTATACGCTTATTATAAAGTAATAAATAATTGTTGCAGTCGAGTTCTGTAGTGGTAGAGGAAAAAGTGGAAGCTGCTAGGATCGGGTGTAAATCTGGCCATCATGTCATAAAGGTTCGAATCAACCTATCTGGTCATACAGGCATGGTGATTCTATGGGCCCTATAGGAGATTCGGAAATTATTTCAATTGAAATTCACAAGGTTGGTTCACGCTCGATTAAAATCGCGGTTAGTTATTGAAACTATCAAGCTTTAATTTCGATTTCATATCCGGTGTTTTGACAGTGTACTGATTTTTTGCCAAGGTCGCGTATCGCGGTCAGCTGACTGAATTCGAATCCAACATGGCGGAAGAAGTCGAATCTAACTCCAACGTTGCTGATGAAGAAGAAGAAATGCTCAAGGGACTCGTTATTCAGTCGCTGGAAAACAGCGGGGTTTTGGCCAAAATAAGGGTGAGTTGCCAGTGAAATGTTTCACCGAATGTTGCTTGTGTCAATGGGAAACTTGAGGACACGCAAAGCCATGTTAGCACCGGTTGCCATTGGCAACAAGGTCAATAACGTATTTGCAAAAATTGACTGAAATACAGTGATCAAAAAAAGTATTTGAACAGTATAAGAATTGTTGTTCACGATTAAATGAAAAGGAGTACATATTTCAATGCATATTTGTTATAACGGTTACATTACATGGTTTACGTAACAACAAAACATTTGTAAAAATTAGATAGACTTTAAAAAAAAATAATATTGAAATTCTCATTGCAAAAAATGTATTTGAACAGTATGGCAAACCAGCGATGGAGGAGACGTTCAATGACTCCTCCTGCCCTAATTTCGTGTCACTTGTTTTTATTTTATGGTCCGACACATGTCATACAGTCATCGTCTTTTATGAAATAAAATTAAAATAACAATAAAGTGCTGCATTAGTGCAGTGTTGACGAAGCTCAGGAGTAACAATATCCGTAGCACAATAACTGCAATTCATTGTGTTAAAAATGCCAACATTTTTGTGATTAATCAATAACGATATATTTATTTACAGGCGCAGTTGCGAGCCAGCGTGTTCTTGGCATTGGACGAGGCAAACACGCTCGAGGTAATGATCACGATAGGGAAAATTTCACTCGACACTCGATTTTTCATTAATTGACAATTACAACATTAATTAGCTTTTGCCAATTTTGTTAGAAAAAGAAGCCGTTGGCCAACACCGAACTTCAAAATTACTTGGCTACAAGAAATGGTGAGATCGTGTGTTTGGCATTTCGTTATTCACGCTCGCGACGTACCGTTTTTGTAAATTTAGCGTGGTTTTTTTTTTTGCAGGGCAGGTTGTTGCGAGTCTCGTTCGTGAATTCCTGCAGTATTTCAACTTGGATGCAACGCTGAGCGTCTACGAATCCGAGTCTTATTACGTAAGCGAAAACCAAATTCACTCATTTAATCATCCTTTTATCAATAGTTAATAGCGAGTTATTAAAATGTTTTCCCTATTCAGGGACAATTGTACTCTGATGAGGGCAGGCATAACCTGTGTCACGATTTGGGTCTGAATCTAAACGATGTTTCCAAAGGACCGGTTGTCGATGCGATCGTCACGAAGCAACTCAGTCAGGGAGATGCGACTTACGTTCAGGTAAGCTTCTTTTTGCACCCTCAGTCTGCTATTTTTCTTTGCAAAAAATTGTCAATTTCTTGGGTGAATTTAGTTTTTTTCCCAGTAAATTCATTTAATTATGACTTCTCCTGTGTTTTTATCAAAAAAAATTAATTTCTTTGGATTTTTTAGTTTATTATAGTGCATCAAGTTTTTTTTTATGGAATGACTTCGGCATTTTTTATATTGAATTTAGTTCATTATGACGTCTGTTATTTTTCTATGCAAAAAATTTTGAATTTGTTTGGTGAATTTAGATTATCATGCATCAACAGTATTTTTATCGAATCACTTGGGCATTTTTTATATTGAATTTAGTTAATTGTTACATCTGCTATTTTTCTATGCAAAAAACTGTCAATTTCTTTGGTGAATTAAGCAACATTTTTTTAAAAGTAAAACTCCATTAGTTTCCCAAATCTAATCATTAAGGTTCAGAAAGTTAAAACCTAACCCGTACACCAACTTTGATATTTTGCTATCAGGAGCCAACAGCTAAAGTCGATTTACCGTCAACGACACCGGTGGCCGAGGATCCGAAACCAACAAAGCCGAACACACTGAACCTGGCTCCGCTGCCGACGACAGCTTTTTCAACAGAAGCGGAGGAGTCCGAGCGAGATCCCTTCTTCGACGATCCGAACCCCAGCGAGAGTGACATTCGGATTGGAAAATCTGTCGATGTTGGCGGCTTCTTCGGCACGGATGGCTCCGGGACTTTGGAGGCAAAAAGTTCTGCAGCGGACGAGATGCAGCAAGTAACCCCGTTGTCGGCAACGACCGGGTTTCAGGACTCTACGTACACGCTCTCGCCCCTGTTATCCCTCAAGGATGCGCCGCCACTCGTCAATGTAAAAGGTATTGTTGGTTTTCAGAGTTGTCGAATTTGTTAAAATTCCCAAGTGCAGTTTGTTAAAAACTGGTTTTTAACCTGGGTTCGTACCGTCAGCCTAAGTCAGGGAAATTCAGGGTGAAGTCAGGGAAATTCTTAATGTCTACAATTTTGTTGTGGCACAACTTTTTGCAACTATTTTGATCGGTATAAGTATCTCGTGAAAAGCATTAGAAAAGCTGTGTTTGAGATCTACTTTTTCTAAAAATTTCACTTACGGCGTTGCCATTATCATTTCTTATTGTTAGCATTAATTTTCCTTATGAAAAATTCACCTAAAATGCGTTATTTTTGTTTAAAAAAATGTCACCTATGGCGTTTTTGTCATTATGAAGAATTTTTAATATTTTAAGGAAGTCCTCAAGAATGCAGTGTTTGAGATCTAGTGGTTTCAACCGCTAGTGTTCGCATCGTAATTAATATTAATTGGCCTACACTAAAAATCCAATATTTCTCGTAATTTTTCAGAATTTTTGCATACGACAGTCTCTTATTTATTAATATTTTCTCTTACAAAATTGAGGGCTGATTCCATCAATTCGTGATTGGATCTGTAATTTGTAAAATTTTCGCCATGTGCTATATTTGCTCGGATCAAACCCGTAAAAATGTTTCTTGAAATTGTCTGGAAATTTGCCAAAAAGTGTCTGGAAAACCTGAAAAAGTCACGGAAATTCAATCGAAGATTTGGCTAGTCATTCTGACAGAAAAATACGAAACAATATAGTTAATTGTTGTATTGTGGATAAAGTTAATTGTAATTACACGTGAAATTTTGTGAAAAGTCAGGGAAATTAATCAGATTTGGTTAGGGAAAGTCAGGGAAATTGAGTGGCAAATTTTGGTATGAACCATGTGCTCTCAATCTGTCCGAACTGATAACCTCTCTAAACTAATGTTCAGTACCAGGTCCAAGGATAAGCTTAGTAGCTTAGACAGGTTCCAAAATGAATGAATGGTGTTGCGCGAATTATTTTTCAATGAAATTGGTATGAATTATTTTAATTTCGGTTTAGCGTCCAGCAAGTTGATGGCGCTATGGAGCGATAACAAGCCGGCACCTTTTAAAACAGGTTAAAATCTTTTTTTTTTGTAATTGTATTGATTTCTTAAGTTTCCCGAATGCGTTTTGAAACTGTTGTTTAACCGAAGAAATGAGTTTCCTGGAAATTAAAATTAAGTAAAAATTGTACGTTATGATTTTTGCGCTTAATTTTCAACTTTTCGAAATTTATTCGATATAAATCTGACGACTCTGAACTACTCTCTCGTTATGATTTGTGTAATTTTTTTTATGTTTAAACCTTTATTTGTGCTAACCATAGCTGCAAGTCCTCAGGATGACGACTACGAGGAAGATTTTCAGTCTTCGGCAAGGTGAATATCAACCAGTTTTTTATTTTTCATTTTGTAAATCTTTAAATTCTGTGAGGTATTGAAAATACAAAAAATAATCTGGAGAAGAAAACTTTCTTCCTTATTTTAGTCATAATTGCTAATACAGCCAAATGTAAAGCGTATAATGTATCCGTAACATTAATTTATTCTGAAAAGATCTGCAACGTAGTTTTCTCTAAAAAAAAAATTTCATTGTCGTTTGAAAATCTAAAAGCTTTTTTAAATCATTTTGGAAACATTTTTCATTCCTTACTCAACATGGGTTTCTCAAAAAAATTGTACATTGACTTTTGATATCAAAATGCTTTTTAATTCAATTTGAAAGCTTGTTTTCGTTTGTTTGTCAGAAAATTGTACATTGAATTTTGAAAACCAAATTGCTTTTTAATTCATTTTGGAAACATTTTTCATACGTTTCTCAGCGTTCGTTCGGACATGAAATCCGGGACCGAGCACAGCATCGAGGAGGACATCGAAGAAAACTTTTCCGGGGCCGTGGACGATCTCCTAAGCAACGAAGGGGCTTCTGAGGTGCGTTTTTACAGTTTATTATAAAAAAATTAAAGTTTCTCGGACAGCCATCAAAATAAGCACCAAGAAATTTTGCTTAATCTTAGTGTTTCTGACCCAGCAGTTGCAAAACGTTTTCGAGCTCAAATGACCATTTTCTGATTTTAGTTTGTTTTTGAATTTTTTTTGCGCAATACTGAGTTTGTAATTTAATTTTCTAGGCCGATGACGTCACTACTGACCACACAATTTCGAACTTGAGTGCTGGAGGTGCGGACTACCTGGAGAGTGTCGGTTGACTCTGAATGCGTTCGTATTTTGGTACTTTTTTACCTTTTTTTCCCCTAATTTTAAATGTTTAATTGCGAACCAACACAATAAATTGTCTCTCGTTTTAATTAATACGTTTTCTGTATGATGACTACATTTCGGCTTCGAATTGGCTAAGGAAATATCATTCAAAACTTTTTTCTGACATGTCAAATTTTATGTCGCAGCAAAACCATGATTTTAAACTCCATATGTCACAAATAATGGATTTTCACCCACTTTTTTTAAAAGGAGTCATACCTGGCACTCAGTATGTTTAATTGCGAACCAGCACAAATTGTTTGTGTTAAATAACACAGGGTTCATACCGTCAGTGGAATTCAGGGAAATCTTGACATTTTGACCATTAAGTCAGGGAAATTAAAGTAAAAGTCAGGGAAATTCATAATGTCTGGAAATTTGTTGTGGCACAACTATTTTGATTGGTTTAAGTATCTAATGAAAAGCATTAGAAAAGCTGTGTTTGTGATCTTTTTTTTTTTTACAAAATTTCGCCTGCGGCGTTGTCAGTATCATTTCTTGTCATTATCATTAATTTTTCTTATGAAAAATTCACCTAAGGCGTTTCCGTCATTATGAAGATTTTTTAATATTTCAAAGAAGCCCCAAAAAATGCAGAGTTTGAGATCTAGTGGTTTCAACCACTAGTGTTCACACTTTTTTAATATTAATACATTAAAATCCAATATTTCTTGAAATTTTTCCAAAAACTTGCGTATGGCAGTCGCTTAATTATAAATATTGTTATTTCTTTTTACAAAATTGTGGGCTAATTCCATCATTTCGTGATCATATCTATAATTTTAAAAAATTTCCGCCATATGGTATATCTGCTCGGTTCAAACCTGTAAAAATCGATTCGTGAAATTGGAAATTTTTCCAAAAAGTGTCTGGAAAACCTGGAAAAGTTAGGGAAATTCAAACGAAGATTTGGCTTGTCATCCTGACAGAAAAACACAAAAAATATAGTTAATTGTAGCGTTGCGGATAAAGTTAATTTTAATTACGAGTGACATTTTTATTTGATAAGTCAGGGAAACTAATCTGATTTGGTTAGGGAAAGTCAGGGAAATTGAGTTGCAAATTTTGGTATGAACCCTGAAAACCGTTCCTAGTACTTTTCTCACGCCATCTGGTACTTGGGTGCTCTCCTTGGCCCCTGGTCATCTTGTGCTGCCCCTCCCTCGGCCAGCCTTTGCGGCTCTTTTCTCCTCTGTTTTTAATATTCATCTCAGGTACGCAAAATGAGTCAGTTTGCTCGGAAAACGCGCTTCAACTTCAAAGTGTTTCGATCGACCACCTGAGCAAACAGATTAAAAAGCCAAAAAAATACACCTAAGAATTATTATGGGCTCGTTGCTATAAAAGGAAGTTGGAGATACATCTGCACCTTCATATCGCTGGGTTTTAGAAACGATATCTGGACCCAACCCCATTTCATACTGATATTTGGGGAACCAAATGCTGAGTTTTGTTTTGTTAATGTGCTTTCTTGTCATTAGGATCCATCGTTTTTGATTGAAATTTATTAAAATTTCGCGTAATTCCAGCGGTTTTTATCATATCTAAATTGATTAAAATTTGCCCAAATGCCATCTTTTTCATCGAAATTGATTAATATTTGGCAAAATTCCATCATTTTTAAGCAAATTGATTAATATTCGGCAAAATATTAGCGTTTTCATCCAAATTGATTAATATTTGGCAAAATGGCATCATTTTTATCCAAATTGACTAATATTTAGCAAAATGTCATCATTATTATCTAAATTGATTAAAATTTTGCCAAATTTCATCTTTTTTATCCAAATTGGTTAATATTTGGTGAAATGTCATCGTTTTTATCTAAAATTATTAAAATTTTGCGTAATTCTATCACTTTTATCTGATCTAATTAGATTAAAATTTGACAAAATTCCATCAATTTTAACCAGTTTGATTAATATTTCGCAAAATCCCATCGTTTTTATCTAAATTGATGAATATCTGGAAAAATGTCATCGTTTTTATTTAAATTGATTAAAAAATTTGGCAAAATGTCGACATTTTTATCTAAATTGTTTAAAATTTCGAGAGTCCCGCGTACTCATGCTGGAAGGCGACACTCCATTGGGAATTTTTACACGCATTTTTTCTCATCCCAAATCGAAATGTCGTCCTTGAGGCAACTATTACGGAGCCCCCTCTGTGTCACCAACTCCTTGACGTAAGTTTCACTATCACCCAGTTCTTAGTGATTTAGTGTCGCACTTCCTTTTACACAACAGAATACGTTACTCCATAAATGATGGGTAAATCACTCGAATTGTTCTCAATCGAAGAAATTTTTTGCATTCAAAATCGACATTAATTTTATTCCTCATCTCAAATCAACAATGGCGCACTCCAGTCATTACGGAGTCGCATTTGCTTCGTGAAGTGATTTTCGCTGATTGTGCATTCCCAAGCGCTGTGCATTGGAAAACCAACCGTTCTCTCAGAGACTTGTCTCTTAATTTATATTATCGCTTTGTATTTTATATATTTTACGGTGTTTTAAACAGTTTTTACTATCGTTTGAAATCTGAGTTTACACAATTCGCGGACGACCCTCGTCGCCATTTTCGAACCAGCGTTGGCGTTCTAGAACGCGCGCGCGAGACGATCCCAGCATGCACCGCTCGCGTTCCATTCTTTCGAAAATTCCTATTCGAAACCAAGATGGCCGCCGCCATAATTCACAAGAAATACGTGCTGAAAATCGACGATTTCGAGCTGATTTTGCCGAAATTTAGCCGAACTTGCGCCCGCTTTCGACTCGAAGCTAGCCCGGGGTCGGCCGGCGCCTCGGGACCGACGATTGGGTAAGTTAACCGCCGCCGAAATCGTTTTTTACGCGTTTTCGCAGCGTGTGGGTCTGGTCAGGGTCAATGTGAATTTATGTCACCCTAGTAGGGTGTTTTTTTGTGAAAATATTTTTGTCGCTTTTTGAAAAAAGACGTTATTTTGTCACTCAGTGGGACCGTGTCGTTCCCCACGTACCCCATATCGAGCAGCGCAACATTGTGAGCGGGTTTTTATCCCTCTTTTTTTTTTTCTCCTCTATTTTTCTCTTTTTCAGCCTTTAGGCTTAAGTGATCGTCTCTAATTGGATTTGAATTGATGCCTGAAGTCGGCTCCTTTGATGTTTGGCTAAGCGTAACGTGCGCTCGCTTCTGATTCTCTCCCTTTTTCTCCGTTTCTCTCCTTTCCCCGTTTCGCCGCCCTCAGCGGACCCTCTCGCGCTCGATTTCGTCCAATACTGACGTGCTACGGTCAGTACTGGTCTGATGGATCGATACTCGATCAATACTGATCACTGGCTGGGTGCGAAGTCAGGAAGTCCTTGAAGTCCTGGAAATGTTTGGCTAACCCATCGTCGGTAATCGGTGTCGAGATATTGGCGGTAATACACCGTGGTACGGTTTGAAGTGATTGAGGTCAGTATACTGATGCCTGTTGTCAGTATCGCGATTTTAGCGTTACTGATCGTTGCCGAAGGACTGGTAAATGACTAAAAATGTATTGTACTTGACTGTGGGAACTTTAAAAGTGTAATGTCCGAGAGGTTTTGGGAATTTCCTTCGGTTTGGGAATTCCTGGAAGAAATGAAGTCGTTGAAATCCCACTGAAGTTCTTGAATGTCCCACTCAGTTCTGCAGTCTTTTAAGTCTCATTGTAACCTTGGAAGTCTTTCTGAAGTCCCATTTTAGTATTGGAAGTTTCACCAAGTTCTTCAATGTCCCATTCAGTCTTGGAGTCTTTATAGTGTCATTGTCGGCCTGGTAGTCTTCCTAAAGTCCTACTGAAGTTCTTGAATGTTCCATTGTAGTTCTCAAGTCTTTGAAGTCTCGTTTTGGCCCTGGAAATCTTTCTGAAGTACCTGAAATCTCCCTGAAGGCCTTGAATGTCTCATTCAGTCCTTAAGTCTCCTTGTAGCCCTGGAAGTCTTCCTGAAGTTCTTGGATGTCCCACTGAAGTTCTTGATTATCCCACTGAAGTCCTGAAGTTTTGAAGTCTCATTGTAGCTCTGGAAATCCTCCTAAAGTCCCTGAAATCCCAATGAAGTTCTTGAATGTCCCACTCAGTCCTGACGTCTTTGACGTCTCATTGTAGCCCTGGAAGTCTTCCTGAACTCCTTGAAGTCCCACTGAAGTAATTCATTAGAGAGTTTCAGCTGCACGTTAAACGCGGACGCGAACGTCAATTTTTTACACTCCTGGTCAATGTAAATAAACGCTTTTTCGAGCGGGAATAAGGGCTTATAACCTATGCCATTACTGTCTTAATTGAAAAATTATAATATTTGGGAATTTACACATTAGAAACTGTCAGGTATTCAAGGTTGTGTGACGTCGTCCACGCCAGTTCTCTCAAAGTCGGCAAAGATCGACGTGAAACTTGGTAATTTCACGGACAGCTTCTTCCAACTTTTCGTTTCAAACTAGTTTTTTTAGTTACACAGTACATCACCAGATGGAGTTATTTCAAATTTGCTGGATTTTCTTTGCAACGCATTTCCAAAATTAGTTCAAAAAGCAAGTTTTGAAATTATATTATGACCTCCAAATGTATATGTATCGCCCAAATATTACACGTTTATATTAAAAAACGTTGTTCATTTATCTTGACCAGGAGTGTAACAAATCGGCGTTCGCGTCCTCGATTGACGTGTAGCTGAAACTCTATTGTCCCATTCAGTCCTGAAGTCTTTTAAAGTGTCATTGTAGCCCTGGAAGTCTTAGGAGTTCTCCTGAAGTCCTTTAAGTCTCACTGTAGACTTTGACGTCTTGGAAGTTTCAATGAGGACCAGGCGGAAGTCCCACTGACGTAATTCTTTAACGTCCCAATGTGTCATACAAGTAGGTGGGTTAATGACAAATGACTGCAGTAATGGCTTAGCTTCCGTTTTTTCCTTGGCCGGATGTTTATTTTTCTGTAGTTTGCGAACAACAAAAATTGTCCGTGGAGGCACCTGAGGGTAAACTCGAAACTTGATATCTACATGTATATGAACTGAGAACCCAAAGGATAACAACTAAGGTGTCTTGGCAACCGTATTTTCTAAAATTTGCTCGTTATATCCGAGAAGTGTGCTCGTTATAACTGTTAAGGATT